>JAJOZX010002799.1:75000-112500 GCA_023014485.1 Bathynomus jamesi | reverse complement strand
TTTTTAGATGTTTGTGAATATTTTCAACTGTTTCCCTCTCTGCGGTTAAGAACTCGATAACAGCTCTCTGTTTACGACGCACATCACTGTCAGACGCCATTTTTGAAACTGCGTTAACCGTCGGTTTTATACAAGGGCGTTCAAAAGCAGTTTTATACAAGGAGGGGGGTTCAAACTGGAAAAATCCGGTTATGTGATGCGCAGAAAGTTCAAACTTACGGTTCAAAAGACATTTCAGCCCCATGGCCTATTATTTAGCTAAGAAAAAAGGGTGGCCCAAAATATATTGAGTGTCCCTACTACAAAAGGGTAGCTCAAGATGTTTGGCACAACACACACACACACACACACATATATATATATATATATATATATATATATATATATATATATATATACACAGGGTGTCCCATAAGTCCGGCATCATAGGAAAAATAATAAAAAAAGGCAAAACAAAAGCTTTTATTTACAGAACGTGCTCAATATGTCCACCATTGTTTTCAATACACAAATTTAGACGCGATACCCAGTCAGCAAGCACACGGTGAATGATGTCAGGAGTAATGGTGTTACATGCCCCAATAATGCGCTGCCGCAAATGTTCAACACTCCTAATTTTCTCTGCGTATACCAGCGCTTTTAAGTGGCCCCAGAGATAAAAATCTAGTGGCGTGAGATCCGGGCTTCTAGCTGGACATTCCACAGGCCCTCGACGTCCTATCCAATGACCAGGGAATTGTTGGTACAGGTATTCCCTTACTTGGGTGCTGTAATGTGCAGGAGCGCCGTCTTGCTGGAACCATGTTGGGAAATTTCCTTCTTCGTTCAAGACACTGGGAAATGCTTCTTCCTTGAGCATACGTAAGTAGGTGCCTCCAGTGACATGTTCATCGAAAAAGAGGGGGCCTATGATGCGATCCTTCCAAATGCCACACTGTACCATCACCCGAGATGCACCTTGTTCCTCTGAAGAGGTATACCAGTGAGGGTTGTTTTGAGACCAGTAGCGGGTGTTCTGTCGATTTACCCCACCATTTCCATAAAAAACAGCCTCGTCACTGAACAGAATGGTGGACAGGAAATTGGCATCCCGAGCATATTGTTCCGTAGCCCATCCACAAAATTCCATCCGCCGGTCGGGATCATCTTCGCTTAATTTCTGTAGGATATGAAGTTTATATGGATGCCATTCGTGAGCCTGAAGAATGCAATGGATGCTACTTTTCGACACTCCTGTCTCGGCGGACAATCGCCGAAGAGACTCAGTGGGGATTCTGTTAAAATGAGCCAGGATAGCAGTCGCTGTATCATCGTCAGTGGACCTCCTTGAAGGTCCACTGTGTGGTTTATCTTCTATGGATCCTGTTTCCTTAAACTTTGCAACAAGTCTGCTAACACAACTCGGTGTTTTGGCTCGCGGTCTGGATGCAGTCTGTTTGATTTCCTATGAGTAGAATTATCTGGATTCGTTCTTCCTTGCTGACAGACATTATGGCCTGTAGAAAGAGAAAAATACGAATTATGGTTTGTAGAAATAGAAAAATATGAATTTCTCCTATGATGCCGAACTTATGGGACACCCTGTAGTTATATATAGTTATGTATGGGAATAATATAATAAGGAGGCGTTTCAAAAGTGAACGTTCATTTATGTATAAAATGGGTGAACTCCGCTAAAATTATATTGTTACATTATTAACAAGTTTAATGGCATGTAACATTACACCTGAAATGTTAATAATCCTTAAAAAAATAAGATTAATCTAAAAAGAGAAATTATGTAGATAATCTTGCGCCCGACAGAAAGCGACTACCATACGCCGCCTTCTGGAATAACTTGTCGTATAAATGAATCACAGTATATTTAAAACAGAGAGCGAGGATGAAATTTACGTCAAATAATTACTCCTTACCTATTGCCGAATAACGTAGCATAAATTATGTTAGTAAAAGATGGGATAAAAGTCTTCATTGTAAAGGAAAAAATATAAAATTCGAAACAGAAGATGCCCAACTGAAACAAAGGGAACGCTTAGAGTCAGTGCATCTCCGACTGTGAAAGTATAAAGCCATAAAAGACTCCAAGTGAAAATTTGAAGTAAATATCACAAATTAGTTTCCCCTGAAAGTTAACATGGAAAAAATGGGTGGTTCCCAAAAAAGTGAAATAGCTCAACTAAGTCTTCCCCTATAAAGACATAGAAAACGGACTTACCTCAAATAACGTAAAGCGAAAGTCTCCCCTTTTTAAAATTTATCTTAGAAAACGCGATAGACTCAAAAGTTAAACCATTGTTCCTACACGGTAAAGATATAGAATAAGAAGGTGGATACGAACGTAATTACAAGAAATTAAACCCGGAGTTTCGGTCGGAAGCTCCCCCGGAAGACATACCCTTCCTGGCTGCTCCTCGGGGTTAGGTGAAAGACTCCAAATTAAACCCATCCAAAGGGGGGTTTACGTCTGTAAGATAAGTAGCTGACGATTTGTAATTATTGAAATTATACATTAAATTTTTATTCTCTTACCTTATAACTTATACCATTTCATTTAATTGTCATGTATTAATACGGAATCTCAGAATTCTTAAGACAAAGGTTAATTGTCTAAAATATTTTTCTTTAAAGGAAGTAAATTGATGTCAAGGTTCATTGGAATTGATTTAATGCTAAAATTGTCTAACAGTCAAATTTAAAGTGTTTATGGATTTTCATTAACTGTCTTATGATTAAGTGTCTTTCTTTTTCATGGTAATTAATTTCATGCCAAAAAGTTGGCTAACAGTCATTTTGACTGGCTTATGCTTTTTATGTTAAGTGTCTGGTATTAATTCTAAATGTAAAATTCTTGACGTTAGAATCAATGTCTCAAGTGTCATTTCCCTAAAGAGTTATTCATTATTACCAAAATTTCATTGTTGTATTGTACTTGGTTTAGTAAAATCTGCGACGAATATATTATTTTTGTAAAAGGTTTATAATTACCCCTACACGAATTGACAGAGAAATAAGAATATATAATCAGTGATATATATAACCTTGGGTTAAAAATGCATGATGTAGTTTAAATGACACCAAGGTAAAATAAAGGTATAATTAATACCAATAAATACATAAAAGTAAAGTTAATAAACCACCTCATTACATTACAATATATATATGAAAATGAAAATGAAACTGAAAAAGTAAAGGTTTATTGGCAGACTATAGTCCATATGACAAATATTATTAATACAATGACAGTTCACATACTAAGGATAGAAATATATGCAATTGATTAGAAATAATACAGTAATGTCGTAGTTAAGTGGAGTTACAGACAGACGTTTTCGTACCAAGAATTCCATAAATTAGAGCAGGGATTCCCAAAGTGGTCTGTACAGACCTCCAGGGGTCTGTAGGAAGCTTCCAGGGGGTCTCTAAGCTTTTCGAAAAATAGTAACATTAACTATATTAACAATATTAACTATATTAATATTTAGGGGTCCTTGGTGGCAAAAGTTTGGGAACCCCTGGCTTAGAGGATAAATGGCAGGACTCATGGATAACTCGGATAATAGGGTTGGTTGATTTTTTAATTCTTTGCATTAGACTGTATTGAGCACGTCTTGTTACCTCCGGGAAGCTCGGGACATTGCGGGTAGCAAACATTTGCGGAGCTGAGCATCTCGGGGTAATTTATGTAAGAGTCTAAAAGACCTGTTGTACAGCAAATTTAGGGTTCTGCCAGAACCTTGTTTATAATCACCCAGAGTTGCTACATATTACTGCAGAAAGTACGAAAGAGAGTCTTTAGCTTCACTTGTACAGAACCGAAAATTCCTTATAGTCATATTCGCTTTAACACAAAGGCTTCGAGATTGTTTTCTTATATCCGAGTCATCACTGAAGGTGCTGGTAATAGTTTGACCAAAATACTTGAACTCTTGTTACTTCCTGAATTACTTCACCTTTCATTTCAAACCTAATATCAGTTGGCTGATTGTAGCTTTTAGGATGAAATTGCATAACCTTAGTTTTTGTAACATTAAAAGGAATATTATGTTTCTGCGAATACATTTCGCATACTTTTAGTAGCCGATCCAGACCTTTAACAGAGGGACTTATTAACACCATATCATCTGCATAAACTAAGTTATTTATCCTTGTGTTATCTATACAACATCCCACTGTTGCCTCATTAAGTGAAGTAATTGATCCGTCAATATACACAATAAACAGCATACGGGAGAGCAAGGAGCATTGTCTCACCCCGCAAGAAGAGCCAAAAAATTCGGATAGTGCATTAGGGTGTGTCAATTTTAGGGAGCAAAGTGAAATCTTTAGATTTTCAAAGAGTACTAGTGACGAAATGATGCATTTGTATGTGCTAAATCGAAATATGGCTTTAAAATCCAGATTTGACCATTCCTAGCTACTTATATTTGAAGTTGAAGTTTACGAAAAATCAGCAATTTTTGCAAGTATTTTTTTTATTGTATCTAACTACATTTTACATACATTACATACAATTAAAGACATTTTGATTGTATTTCAATATTAAAACTTAGAAATATAGATAGGTTCCTTGAACTTTGCCAAGGATGCCATGTCTGCCTTGCTCTTGTTCCTGGACATGAGCTCCCGACTGGCCACCTGGCCACTGATGTACACCTCTCTCATCTCTTGTGAGTAAACATGTTGTGCTGCTTCAGTTGAAATCCTTACACACCGCTCTATTGACTGTGTGTGTGTGAGGGCCATGCAGGAACTTCCATTGGTCTATCCAGAAACTCCTTGATTGCAGCAGTGGTGACTGGTGAGGGAGCAGGTCAGAGGAGGCTCAGTCACGCCAGAGTTCCAGTCAATAAGCTCCGAGAGTTTGGTGGCATCTGGGTTGATGTCAGGAGTCTTCCTGGGTCTGACACTGCAGTCTCCTACCTGTGTGTCCTCATCTCCTTCACCTCTGATTTCCAGTATCCTCTTCACTGCCTCCCTCCTCTCCTCCTCCACCTCACTGCACAGCACGGCCTGGAACACAGCCTCAGAGTGTGCATTCCAGGCTGATCTCTTCACTGTAGGCATCACTATTCCTATCACCTCCTTCTTCTGACTTCTGAGCAGCTCCAGCCGGTACAGTACATGCCTGGGACCCTCCACCTAGCTGTGATTTAACTTGATGTTGAACCAGTTTGGCATGTAGACTCCCACTATGAATTCCATAATTATCCTCAGATTCTTCAGGTTCCTACCCTTCAGCCCATGTTTGGAAATCCACAATCTGCAGAACCTTAGAGCCGTGGTGAGCCACCTACTGTGACAGACTGGCCCAATCTCCAGGAGAGCTAGACTCTGAGGTACCTCTCCCGATCTGATGGCAGTGATGATTCTGTAGCCATATGATTGGTCTGTGCTGAGGTCCTTAACTACCTCCTGACTGAGATGGGGTAGAGGAGGACAAACAGTGATGCTCGTGAAGTTTGGGTTGATCTCCAGCTCAGTGGCAGTGTCTAACATCTTCCCTAGGGGCCCAGACCACTTGTTGCTCAACGTTTTGCCATCCAGTGCAGTCACTAGGTGTCTGAGACTCAGCTCCCGAGTGTGCAAGTCACAGACAATCCACACCAACTTCCTGCTAAGCTTGGCCTCCACATAATGCATTACTCCTCCCTCCCAGTCAGTATTCACATCAGTACTGTCACCTCCTATGGCGAAAAGGGTCTGGTCTACTCCTCTCTCGCTTAGCCAGTTCACCATATGATCAGCAATGACCTCAGCATGACTTCTCTCCTCTGCAGCTTCCTCTGGTACAAAATGCCACAAATATTTCCCACCTGATTCATTGCACACTGTGTAGTGTTCTTCCTTAATGAGGCCAGGAAACTGCCTGTCACTGCCCTCAGCTTCCATCATCACTCTGGTGTCATCTCTTTTCTCATCAAAGAAGATACAGGTGATGCCATTTTCCCTAATCTCTTCATCAAACTTCATGACCAGCTCCTTAGTCAGTCTCTCCTGAGCCCTCCTCACCTTGTTGTGGTCAATTACCAGTGCTGTGTCAAACTCTGTGATAAGACCAGCATCAATCCAGGCAGCAGTGGCAATCTCTGCAGTCTCTCTCAGCCCAGTGTGGTGTCTCAAGCTAGCCAGAGCTATGTTGGTGATATCTTCAGTGTTGTATTTCTTCTTCTTAACCACAGGCAAGAAAGAAGTTGTCGCAGCCTCTGGTATGAAGTTTTCGTCCTCCTCTCTCCTCCCTGCCTCCTCCAGTATATCTCCAGTCTCCTCCAACTCCATCTCAGCAGTGGCTCCTCCCTCAACTCCTCTTCTTTCTTGGCTGACTCCTCTGCCTGCCTTCCTCCTCCTCTTCTCCTCGGCCTTCCTTCTCTGCTCCTGTCTCTGCAGCACTGCTTCCTGTCTCCTGGTCTCAGGGTGATCAGCTAGACCTATCTGGTGTGCCCCCATACAGCCCACCTTTTCTCTCTGACCTTTAATGAAGGCAAGCTCCTGCACTGTTATTTTCTGCTCGCTCCTGCAGCTGCAGTCAATGTGAACCTCACTGTTGCAGACAGGGTTGCACCCAAGCTCACTGCAGCTCCTGATCACAGAGTGACAGGTCAGGATGTCCAAACATTTGTCCAGTTTCATCATGAACCTCTTTGACCTCTAGCTTCACATTGCCAATGAACACCTTCACTGCCTCATCCCACAGTGCCTTCACTTTAGCCCTGATCCTGACCTCAGTGTTGATTACAGGTCCTGTGAATAGAGCGTTGGCCTTTCTCCACTGAGCCAGTAGCCTTGGAACAATGCCGTTGTTAATCAGGTCATTAACTGGGTAATTCCTCCTGTCCTCCTCACTCATCTCTCTCCTCAACAAACCATACCTCAGCAGATCTCTGGCTGTGGGCAGCTCAGCAGGGGGAAGTTCCCTCCCAGTCCTCACCAAATGACTTAGGTGACAACTTGATTTGCTTCGGGTTCTGATTTCTTTCTGACTCATCCTGTGGATCTGTGAACAAAAGAAATGTCATTGAAGTTTGGATAGGCCTACTGATTATGATTACATAAAATTAAGTTAATTGAAATTCTTAATATCTTCCTATAAGCTCAGATAAAAGGTTGTGTTTTTATAGGTGCAAGACTTAATTATTCAAAGTAATGACAATTTCATATATCTATCATATCAAAATATGCAGAAAGTTTGGGTCACACATAACATTTCGAATAATTTGAATTACACAATATTTACATTACGAAGTAATCAAAATTGTCAAAAAGGAGGGAAAACATGCATTCACAATCAAAACTCCAGCATTTGTGACTATGTGAAACTTAGAAACCATACTGCACACCAAAAATAACCAAAGTTGACCACACATATCAATGACACATTGATATACGATGCTGCAGTCATATTTAGGTTATATTTCAAACCTTTATGGTCAAATATAAGTAGGTAAATGGCTTTTTTAAACAACACTAAAGATATTTCTAAGTTTGCTAGATAATATGACATCATTTGAGCATTAGTAGTTTTTGAATTGTTGACTTTGCTAAAATTGACACACCCTAATAGTACATTACCCGACTTAACGGTAAAAGATTGGTGGTAATACCAAAATTTCAATAAATTTAATATGCACATGGGAACTTTCCTGTCTTCTAGTTTCTTAAATAAAATATTGTGGTTCACCCTATTATATGCATTACTTATATCTAAGAAACAGCTATAAATAGTTGAATTACTGTCAGTGTATTTAGATATTGTTTCTTTACGTACATAGACACACAGGTCAGTTGAATGGGACCTTTTAAAACCAAACTGATTGGGAGATGTCCATAGTAGTATAGCCGCAAAAGGGGAGAGTGCAAGAATGTTGCAGGTTATTATGTAATGTTGCAAAGGGGGTGGGGTTGTTGCAAAGGGGGGAGGGGGTTGTTGCAAAGGGGGTGGGTGTTGTTGCAAAGGGGGTGGGGTGGAAACTTGGAGGCGGCGTTATCCCCAAGAGAAAGAAGGAGGAGAGAAGAGGAGGAGAGGTGTTCACCTGGCAGGAGCCAAGTGCAATTAAGACTTCAGCCGAGTAGGCGTTTTTTTATAGGCTCCTAATCAGCCAGTGGCGTAAATGGCTTGAGTTGCCAGATACCGCGATACCATTGTATACATTATTATAGACTCCTAATCAGCCAGTTGGCTGTAAATGGTTGTCAGATACCTCTTTTTAGCAGTATTATTGTATACATTATTATTATTATATACGCCTAATCAGCCAGTTGGCTGTAAATGGCTTGAGTTGCCAGATAGCGCCATGTATTCATTTAATCGAAGACTGAGTTGCCAGATACCATTGTATACACTATTATAGACTCCTAATCAGCCAGTTGGCTTAGAAGGCTTAAATATTTCCAGATACCGCAATACCGTTGTATGCATTATTATATTTGAATACCGGTAATAGAAGGCATAACAATTAAGTAAAACAACATTGCATCATTCTGTTTATTATAAATATATAGAAAATAAATATACATTTGAGGAATATGCATATAACAGTACAGGAAATATATACACACAATTATGGATATATAAAATAAAATACATTTCAAATAAATATACACTTCAATAGAAATATGTACATAACAGTACAGGAGAAATATCACGCAAATATATATATATATAACACAAATCAATAGAAATATGCGTATAATCAGTACAGGAGAAATGTCAAGCAAAATATAAATACAATTCACTTTTTTTTCAAAATATTAAACTCGGTCTTAATCGAGTTTACAATTACATCATTATTGCTCTGCATTACGCAGTATATGCGGCTTAATAATATTTCACCGCTTAAAGTATAGGGAAACCTGTATTCGATATGAAGGGCTTTCATATCGTTCAGTACTATTTTTGTTCCCACTTTACAACCGGTTGGTAAGTCATCTTTAAACGTCTAGAATACAATCAAAAGCACGCACAAAGAGTTCATCGTTAGCTACATTATTAAACACAAGTTTATAAGAACGCTTTTACAATCGAGGGTTTATTTCTACCGACTCGAGCTTTTCAATCGTGAACTCACTCAACATAGCGGCAATTGAAATAATCTTCTAAATCGTTACGACAACTGCGTTATATAAAGAAATGGTTCTTCAGGGTGAACGGTGTAGGTGAGCTCAGCCTTGTACCGATCAATTGCTTTGTACCAAAGTTCATGGTATTTCAAAGAGTCTAAACTTTTTAAATAAACATCCAGCACTAGACCATTCTTACCAGCCCTACACTCGGTAAACCCATCGAGCAGAGCGGTGTATGCGTATTCAAGTACTGTATCAAAATAAAACATATCCGTAACACGCGCGTCTAATATAGGTTTCAGTTTACGGAATCCGACGATTTCAAACATTCTGTCGAGGATGAAACGGTTTCGCGTAGGAATAAGAGCGTTATTATCAGAAGCATTCTTCCACATCAACCGTATATCAATGCACGGCCGATCGTTATTTATACACAACGTACATACAACGGCGTATGAGGGTGCGTCACTAATCTGCTCTCTTCTTGTACCTACGTTAGCAGGTATTTTATAACGATCTTCACTCCACTTCTCAACTATCACAAAGATTCTATTCATCTCCTCGATACTTAAATAAACCCGTTTGTTTGTCGGTCTACATTCCGTTTCCAGTACATAGCTAATGGTACCGGAATTACGCCTGAACACGCGCAACGATTTCGTCACGGACACATCGTACGAGGCGTTGAGAATGCTGCTCAAAGGAAGTTCCATCGTATTCGAGGAGCGCACGTCCACTCGGCTCAAGCTCTGAGATAACTATGAGCCGTGTGAGGCACGCAGGTAGGCAGGAATGGTTCGACGGGCGGCTGACTCGATGATACGTGAATGGGCTTGTTCCGCGAGTCGAATTGTTGTACCGGTACAAGAATATCACTACCAGCCTACGCACCAGACATTTTGGATAAGAACTAGGAACATTTTATGTTTTACTAAATATCTCACACTCCGGCGCACTATTTGAGAGGAACATATGTTCATATTTTTCCTTTCTGCCCATCAAACGATACTCGTCTCTAAACTCTGTTAAAAATTCACGCAGGGCACTAGCCACAACCTCACTACGAACCTCATCATGATATACGTTAATATAGTGATAAAATACTTAAGATTGTCCATGATCACGAGATTCACATTTCCAGTCGTAGGGTATGAGTAATCGACATGGTGTAGCATGACGTAATACCGCTTGTCACACCACCCATCAGCAAGACTCATTATCCATACCTGCTGCTTCTCTTCTGCACGCGTTGTTTCTTTTACTTCACGGTGTATGTGAGACTTTATAAAGTTTAGCTCTACAGTATACTTCAGCACATCGTCTGTGCAACGAAAGCCTTCAACGGTCTCACCAGAACATCCGTAGAGTATTTGTACATCTTGGAACTTCGCACAATCCAATGTGTTTTTAAAAGAGGCATAGGAGGGATGAATAGGAAGTTTTTCGGTATCCACCACATCCTGGCACTTTACTGAATACCATTTCGTAAACGTTGTACAAGCAATATTAAAGGTAGCCATTTGAATACACGTCTGATCTGAATACACGTCTGATCTCTCGGGCTTACTGCGGTCGACTGACCACGCAGGGACTCCCAGATAGTAGCATGACTCACGGCCTTACAGTGGGCGGAGCTTAGAACTTTCACGCACACAGACACACACACACACACACACAACAGGAGAAAGTGAAACGCTATTTGAAACATGATTTATTTAACAAACGAGATATTCAAGTTATATATATTTACAAATACGATTTAATAAACGAGATATTCAAGTTATATATATATTACAAATACGATTTAATAAACGAGATATTCAAGTTATATATATATATATATATATATATATATATATATTTACAAATAGATACGATTATATACAAGACGTGTGAGTTAGAAGCATCATTGGTATCCAAAGGGTACTGTATCATAGGTACCAGGTAATGGTAACGTTTCCTATAGGTGTTACGGCACACCATCGTACCCCTAAGTTCCTTCACGCCCCCCAGCTTCTGCGCCCGAAAATTGTGGGTGCCTACAATTAGTTGGGGAGGTTGTTCATCCAAACATACTAGATCCTTCAACGACTCAAAGTTAACAACCTCCCGATTCGCATGGTTGAGCGTAATACCCTTTGCCTTCACGATATATTTCATTTCCTCCCCCACCCTGACCCGTACCCCATAAGTCTTAGGTCCTGTTGAGGCAAAAGAGTCGGCGTATGCGTTGTCCCCATACTCATCCTTGATCTCATCAGTGAGCTCGCCGAGGAACTCCCCAATAGTGGGCATGTATTCACCCTCCCTCTCTGTGAATATCACGCTATCTGTATCGGCATACAATACTCTCCGCCCAAGAGAATGCAATAGACCCCAAAGTTTTATACGGGCGTAGGCTGTTGTGAAGCTGGCCACAGGTATGTTTGTAACCCTTGAGGTATCTGTGGCAAATTCAGTGTTGTTGTACTTTATTACGTAAGTATTACCTACATTTACGATCCCATGACCTCTTTATCGGGGGCATTGGCATAATCCCAGACATCGCTATAACTTTGTGCCAAATGAATGCTCCCTCTGCCGGTATTCTGCGCAAATTTTCCCCATAGACTGTTTAGACACAACTTTGCACTAAAGCGCTTGCCAGGATTCTTTACAATTTGGACACGATCAAGTTGTATACCTTCGCGGTCGCGGTAACGTTGAATATAGGCAGACTTTTCATCTTCGGTATCAACTCCTCGCGGATACCCTGATGCCTCAACCTTATCCTTCAAAAAGGTGTTTATATATGGTGTGAAAAGGTTGGGTAGCTTCTGAAACCTCCACACCTCATGTATCTTCAGTATTCTATAACCATGGCGCACGGCTAGGGCCAACTCAGGACTTGTATATACGCCTCTGATCTTACGCTGGTGGGGTATATGGTTACATTCTCCGTTATCCTCTTCCGCGCACTTCACGCACAGGGGAAACATGAGCTTGTCGTCGATAACGACAGGTAAGATCGGCATCCATAAATTGCGTGGGGGGAGTACGTCTACGAAAGAGAGCCCAAAGTAACGATCATTCAAATTTTTTGAAAATTCATTGATGGATGGTAGGCTAGGTCCCACCAGTTTCTCAGGAGCGCCCACGGGGTACGGATAGCTCTTCATCACGTATGGGTATAAAGAACAGAAATCGTAGTAATGGAGCTTCACGCCCTCCGTAGGTGGGAAGTATAGTCTGAAAGGATTTGTACGTCCTCCAAACAAGCTATCACCACATTTGAGAGGATCCAGCACCATTGAACGCTTGATCGCTTTTATTTCCTCACGGTACACCTCATCTGTCTCCATCCGTGCATCATATTCATGCTCCCACAAGACTTTGTGAGTGAACTGTGATCCTATAAGTTGATCGCGGGTGCGGGTCGATGCAAGACAGTCGGCAGGAGACCTACCGTGGATATCTCCGGTGACTCCGCACTCAGGACGGGGGCATCCATGCCACCAGCAACCGTTAAAGGAGTACACAGTCTTCACACCAGTGACACGGTTTTCACTTAACCCATCAACCCAAAAAACACGTAAAACACCGTAAAACATAATGATGCGATGGTGGTTGCGACTTGCAGTGGATCGCATTTGAAACTGGCTATGTACATCCTTCTAAAGGCCTGGAAACATACTCTAAGCACGCGCACATCATTCACGCAATAACGCTCACATTCATCAGCTATATTATAAGGGTTACTTTCATTAAAACTGTCGTAGTATCGATCAAAGTCTTCACGTTCATCCATGCAGTCAAAATAATGTTTGGGGGGTGGTGGGCCTACGTAGTTTAAAGTCTCGCTGGTGAGGAAAGTGTATGGGAAGTATCCTTTGGAAACTTCAGCTGCTACTCCCATCACCTTGGGTAGCTTTGCTAATTTACAAGGTGTGAATAATAAAGTATCTTTAAATTGTACATTGCCTCTTATCTGCATCTGTATTAATTTGTTGCCTCTTTTCAATGGATCACCTGTAAATATCTCAGAGGATTCGTGTTCAAGCAACTCCTTATAAAGGAACTGCGTGTCAAACTTTGCCCCGTTATGGGCGAGAATATACACAGTCATTTTTTTGAACTTGTCGGCTAACTTGACAATATAGGACACAAATAGTTTCACAGGACTATCGCTGACATTCGTTTTAAAAACGTTTGTCCGTTTACCACATTTGGGGCACTCGTCACATTCGATATCCATACACTCATCACAGATAGTCTGGCTCACAAGTAAATGTGGAATTACCTCTTTGGTTTCAGCGTTCGTATATGTTTCTATATCGTAGTATACAGTTATACAAGGGTTATTTTTAGGCTTAGCATCTTTCATATAACATACATGCTTTACTCCATCCGCCTTATATTCCTCCTGGCATGTAGGACAGTGAATTACGTCACACTTGTGCTTAAATTTTCCCCAATTATCCATTGTGTGAAACATACCACATTCACAGATTCTCATTTTCCTGCACGTGCCAATTGATTTATGGAATCAAAACAGCTATTATTAAAAAATGTGCGTCTACACACATCACAGTCTCTCTTCTCAGCTTCAACTACACGGCTTTCACATTTGGTGCTTTTACACTGCTCACATACCATGTGACATTCTTTACAATGTCTCACTATATCATCCGCAAACTCGAGGCACCCCTTACACAAATCATGATGTCTCCCATATTTTCGACTTTTGTCATAACTCGCGTAAAGCCACCTTATATTACGGATGGGGAGATACGTTGTCCCTGACAATCCTAAAATAAGTAGGGGCCTTGTACGATCTCTCACACAGCTTTTAAAAACATACACAGTCCTACGACGATCATCCAACCCAAACACAACTATGCGGACATTCATTTCCTGTTCTACCCTTCTCAGCTCTTCAGGACCCATATTACAGTCAAATTCAAGTTCACAGTCTACAGCTAGTTTACGGGCACGCTCCACGACTGTAGGCAACCAAATTTTTTGAGTTCGTGTATTTTGTACAGTAAACATACGTGCTAAGAGTACTGCTATAAAGCCGCAACCACGATCGACGTTTATATGCCGTCTATAAATAGCTTGAGAATTGAAGTTAAGAGTATACGGTATGGCACTATGACCCGCAACACGGTATACATGGTCAATATTTACCGTGAAGTTGTCCATATTGAAGGCTATACTACTTTGGGCGGCTTGCATTATACGCCCTAATATATATTCTACATCTTCAGCCGCCAAACGTCTAAATGGCACTATCACCCAATAATCGTCTACATCACCGTCATCTGACCCGAATCCAAAGGACAGACTCGTCCTGACTTCACGCTCGTCACGATTCTGAAGAGCAAACTCTATAATATGCTCTACAACCCGCGTAGTCCGCGCTCAATTCCATTGCTATACATGACTCTAGGGTCGACCCTGACTCTATACCGATTTCTAGTCAAGGCTGGGGTGGGGGCTGCGGATCGCACCAATTCCAGCGTTATACCATCCTCAACAGAACGGGGGGCGGATGAATTAGTGGATATATTAGCGAAGGTGCTGCTGATGGGGGCCCTGTTGCGTAGGAGGTTGATGGTTGGGGCTCTATTATTGTAGACTTAACAGAACGGGGGCGCGGATGAATAAGGGGATATATTAGGTGCTGCTGGGGTTGTTGTTGCGTAAGAGGTTGAGGGTTGGGGATCTATTACCGCTGCAACAGACGCGTATTTCGGTCGCTTTATACCTGACGTGGGTATCTCATACCTCCGCTTTGGACGTGTTACCGGTATCGCTGGTGAGGGTTCAGGGGAGGAGATCACAACTACACTGTCGTCGAGGTCATCCGTAATGATGGGCTGCTCTACCTCATCGTCATTCACGGTTCTGTGGGAGAAGAAATATAAGGATCAGCACTCAAAATTTGTAATATTTTGTAAATGACTCACTTAGGAGTGTGACGTGTTAGAAATGGACTCTGTAGAAAAATTCAGATTCACGAGCCCATCCACATGTATTATATCTGGACCTACAGGATGTGGTAAAACTGTGTTTATGCTTAAAATCATTAAAGAAAAGGGGAGATGTTCTCGAAATTTGTGCATAAAGTTATATGGTGCTATTCGACGTATCAATCAGTGTTCAACGAGTACCAAGATGATATTTTGTTCCACAAAGGCGTATATGACGTTAATTCGTAAAGGGAAATGAACATACAATCATTGTAATTGACGATCTCATGTTGGAGATGGATAAAACGTTTGCCGAGACATTTACAGTATTCTCCCACCATCTTAACATAAGCGTGTTCTTCATCAATCAGAATCTATTTTTCAAAAATAGATACATGCGCGATGTGTCGTTAAATACGCAATATCTAGTCTTATTCGCGCAACGTAGAGATGTATCACAAATTGGGGTATTAGCCAATCAAATGTTCCCGAATCAGCGTAAGGAGTTTTTGGAAGTTTATAAAGAAGCTACAAGCACGCGTTACGGATATTTGCTTTGCGACCTTCATCCGCGAAACACGTTTAGAGTGCTTCTGCGAACGAATATATTTCCAAACGAGCCTGAAACGGTGTATATTCCAGAATGACAAAGAGACTAAAGAAATACCGTGAATTAATAAAAATCTATCATCGACTGCCCGGGCAATGCAGCAGATGTTTATTAAAAATATCGATGCCGACTTTTTAAAATGCATCTGTGAAATCTGTCTTAACGTTATAAATTGCAATGTATCAATGAAAACCCATCAGAAGGCTCGCCTACGCCGCTACAAGAACATAATACGTGCACTCGCTCGTAAAAGCCAAACTGTAGCGAAGAAAAAACGAATTATTGTACAAACAGGAGGGTCATTTCTCCCCATCTTATTTTCAGTTTTGGGCCTTTACTGACTAGATTAATATAATGAAGAAAGTGGTAGTGATTCCCCACGAGGTGTACGCCTCACTGCAAAGAGACACGGATCTAGATCCCCGTAAAAGCAGACTTAAAAGAATGGAAAGCGAATTGTTAGCCCTATTAAACAGTGAAAAAACACCTGATGAGAAAAGAATCTTATACCAAGAAGCTCTGCAGAAATTTCTTCACGAGTACGAAAATTATAAGAGCCCTACAGAGATTCCTGTGGTTATTAGGCACAGCACGGGGGACGATGGCGACATAGGATCTGTACCCGACGACACAGCTGACCAACCAAAAAGATTAGCCACACAACATATCGAACATGTATTAAAAAATACCCTCCCACTTACATTGAGGAGTAAAGGCTTAAGTCTTTATAATCTATTGAATGAGGATCCCGCCATACAATGGACCGATACAGGGGAGATCATTGTGGAAGGATCAAAGGTACAGGGATCGAATATCGTAGACATTGTCCATGATCTGGTGAGAAAGTGGGATAGGCCATCACCATCAGGATGGAAGCATATTAAAGCAAGACTACAACAAATAAATGTCCCTAAAACGTTGATAGGAAATCTGAACAGGTTAAAAGACTTGGAACATGCAACGCCTGTGACACAATTGAAGGCGCCGTCACCCCCGGCGGTAACACCTTTGAAGAGGAGCAAGAAGAGGTTAAACCAACCCTACCCACGTGCCTCTAAAATACGCAAATGGCTAACGTATTAACTAAACGCTATTATGACATTTCTACCCCATCCTCTTACGGCGGCGTAGATAGACTGTACAGAAGTGTTTACGGAGTAGGAAAAAAAGATGTTGAAAGATTTTTGAGGGAGCAGGACGCTTATACGCTTCATAAGCCTGTGAGAAAAAGGTTTAAAACAGCCAAGACAACGGCTTCCTCGATTGATTCTATTTGGCAAGCAGATTTAACAGACATGCAAAGATATTCTGTGTATAACGATGGTTACCGCTACATTCTATTCATAATAGACGTATTCTCTAGATATCTGTGGCTAGTTCCTCTGAAAAATAAATCACCTGAAACAGTTGCTAAAGCCACCAAAACGCTAATGTTAAAAGAAAACAGGGTTCCTGGCTATTTTTGTACGGATATGGGGAAGGAGTTTATAGGCCGTGCTTTTCAGAATATGTTGACAGAGTTTAATATCAGCTATTACACAACCAATTCTATACATAAGGCTTCTTTAGCTGAAAGAGTTCAGCGCACCATAAAGGAACGCATGCACCGTTATTTTACACATAAAAACACATACAGATTTCTAGACATTCTGGAATCATTGGCATCATCCTACAACCGCTCACACCATCGCACGATTGGGGCAACACCTAACGAAGTTTTAGAAAGAGGTACGCTCCCGAGAAGAGATGGATCACCACCACCACCACCACCACACTCTGTGCGCTTCAAAATCAATGATTATGTAAGGCTGTCGCGTTCGGGGAATAAATTCGCAAAGGGTTTTGAGCAAGGATGGACACGCGAGATTTTTAAAGTTAGGGCTGTGAGACCTAAAGGTGAGATAATGATGTATTACATTGAAGATTTGAATGGGGAAGAAATCTCAGGAGGCTTTTACCGCGAGGAATTGCAGAAAGTTGCGTTTAATTTAGAAAAAAATGTGTTTAAAATTGAGAAAATTTTAGGAAGCAAAGGTTCAGGAAGGAGAAAAATGTACCTGGTGAAATGGCTAGGGTACCCAGAAAGCTTCAACACCTATATAAAAGCTGATGCAATAATGAAGCTTAAATAGTATGCAACATGGCTCCTAACCATTTCTACGTCACACTCCCGTCCTCCTCGTCCCTGTCTGTACACCCTAACAACACGCTAGCCAACTTTGTAACAGAACTCCATGGGCACATTGAATTGGGTCGTGATTCGTATGAGGTGGGGATATGCGAAATTCAGCTGGACACCGTCTTTTTAAATATTGAACATAAAGAAACCGTTTTTACGATTCTTAGAGACATTGACGAGTGTGAAAAAGCTGGGGTAGCTATGGATGAAACTATGCGCATCGCTCGGACTAAGATTGCACGGTATTACAGTACAGAAGTAAGACTAGGGCCGGGTCAATATGGTTCGGCCGAGGATGTTGTGAGAGGCTTAAACGTAAGTTTAAGAAACTCAAACCTTACGAATGATTTAGTATATGAAATCGTAAACAACCCTGCACATACACTAATCCTAAAATCAAAGACTAACAGACGTCTTAAAGAACATAGAAAGTTCAAAATTCTAACCAACGGCCGATATAGCGCAGCCTTCCAAAGAGACACATTTCACGAGACACAGTATAACTTGTCCAGATTAATGTATCAATTGAAGATGGAGAAATTGGCTGAAAGGTCCCCAGACATGTGCTATATTTACAGTAATATAGTGGAGCACCAGTTTGTTGGGGATACCCAGGCACGCCTGCTGCGCATTGCTCACATCCCCAACCATAGAGGAAGGAGTTTGAGTATTACATATGACAGACCCCATTATGTGAATGTCGCAACTAATTTAATAACCAATATCACAATATATATAAGAACGATTGAGGGCGAAAACTTCCCATTCGGTAACGGGAGCTTAACAGTGAAGCTACACTTTCGACGCACTGAGTTATAATGGATAGAAAGCCTTTCACCGTCTATCGAGGGATGCGATACCAGCGCGGTAGTGGACTTGGATCCATTTTTTCATCCATACTACGTACGGCTGTTCCTTTGCTGAAGAGGGGTGCCAGATACCTTGGAAGGAAAGCGCTACAATCAGGCCTTAACACTGCAGAAGACATATTGGCCGGGGCTAAACCTAAAGAAGCTCTAAAAAAACATTTAAAGCGTACACGGAACGAAATCATCAAAGATGCAAAGAGAAAAATGCGTGGTGGCGGAAGAAGAAGAGGGCTCCCCGGAAGAAGAAGGGGTCACGTGGTATTAAACGTAAAAGGCTATCAAAAAAGAAATGCTGTAAGCGAATGAAACCTATGGTTGACCACTTTTTTGACTGATATAAGCTAAGGATATTGATCTCATGAATCATAGTTTGTTTACCACTTGTCGAGAGAGGAGTCACTATTTCGCCATGGCACGCTTCATCCACCCATGTAGTTCACAATGCTGTAAATCGGAGCTGTCCTTTTTTGAGCTCCCGCCAACCCAAGTTTCTATTGAGCACAGTGACTTTATTACAATTAACCCTTTAAACACAATTAGTTCCCCGAGTGCACCTATAGAATTCGTGATACCCAGCTCAGGTCCTTACTTTTTTGATCCAAGCTGTGTGCACATGTACGCTAAGCTACGTATAGCCCATTCTGATGGAACGGCCTGCGATGACAAATATGCTGTATACCCTGAAACAAACTTTCTGCACGCCATATTCAACCAGTGTGACGTATATTTAAATCAGACCAACATATCGGCAGGCACGGGGTACTATCATCTACGAGCCTATTTGGAAAATGTCCTCAACTTTTCCAAAGAAGCGAAGGCTACCTTTTTAAGTGCGGAGGGATATTATCAAACTAAAGATGAAAATAGTATAAAGGACAAATTTAAAAATTCTAAAAAGAAAATATACGAGTGTTTTGGACGGTTGCACACAGATTTCACTTTCCAGGAGAAGTTGCTTGTGAACGGGGTGGATATGAAAATAAAGCTCACCCGCACGAGTCCTGAGATCTGCTTAAATCTGGATGCGAATCAAGAAGAGGGTGCAAAGTCCGTTGTGGTTCACATTATGGACACATACCTCCGCGTACGGCGAGTGAAATTAAGTTCACCAAAACAACTAGAAATTGAGAAAAATTTACTAAACGCTACAGTGAAATATCCTATTAACAGAGTGCAGATCAAACTATATACGGTTCCTGCAGGGTTGGCATCGAAGCAGATAGAAAACATTGCCCTGGGAAATCTTCCTAAAAGGATATTAATCGGCATGCAGGACCACGCTTCGGTGAATGGAAAATATAAAAAGAGTGCCTTTAAATTCGAGAATTTCGGACTTAAAAATATAACTCTATACGTTAATGGCACTGCTTTGGGTGGAACAATGGGTACGGACTATTCATCAGACGCTGTGTTACCTCTTTGTGCCAGAGCCTATAGTAATCTGACCCATATTGCAGGTGATTGTGATGAGCTTGGTAATGGGGTAACGCAGGAAGAATTCATTGATCAATTTAACCTTTATCCGTTTGACATTACACCTGACTTATCTGCTAGCGTAAATACCCATTTAACACCACAGCAGAGCGGAAACATCTCAGTGCGGCTGGAATTCGCCAAGCCTATAGACGCTCCTATTAGTGTACTAGTATATCTCGAATCGCAAGCCCTAATAGAAGTAGATAGATTTAGAAGCGTTATCACTGACTTTTAAAATGGATGCTAATACACTTCAGAAAGTAATGGAGCGAGTCACACGTTCCAAATTTATCGGCGTGTTTGCGAAGAATGAAACATTGAGTTTGCCAAGTACGCGAGAATGCGGTAGTCTTATTGTGAACACGACATCATCGGTAATGAAGGGATTCACTGGATCGCTGTCTATTTTAAAAATAGACAGCGCCTGTACTATTTTGATTCACTCGGTACTCAACCCTGGAGTGACCCTATTATTGTAAAATTTCTCTCGCTCAGTTACATATTCCCGAAGTTGTGTGGACCCCATTTCGCATGCAAGGATATTTTACTAATGTTTGCGGAATGTACTGCGTCTCATTTCTCATGCATATGTCAAATGATAAAGAATTTATAAATTTTTTAAATTTATTTGACCGTGTCACACTCGCCGAAACGATGAAATGGTATGCAGACAGATAAAAAACCTTTTTCCAATTGTACGTACTCGTTGTATATTATAATGTTTTTGTTCGTATATTTGTAACGATATATTCGTTTATTGTACTGATTTCTTTCATTTAATAAATTTATGAAAATATATTGTCTTCTTATCCTAAAAAGATCGAAAAACACTTACATTATTTCGGTGTGACATTGTTGACTGATCAGTATACCCTCCCTATTCCGAGATTCTTCAAAAGATTGTATAACTCGTGTCAAATCCTCATCGGACCTTAAAGGAATAATGCTTTTAAAACATATACAGAGTATACAGACAGATCCCTATTATGTGAAGATATCTTTGGTTCGAGGAATGAATGCCATAAAAATTTCGATTTTAGCATAATGGGGATAACCAAATAACATTGATTGACATTTTTTGGCGAGTATCTATTTGACGAGATACTAAACTCTCCATATATATATAAAATTCTAATTATAGACACTTACATTTCTATGGTAGTCCCTTGCGTCGGATTGTAAGGAGCGTCACTGCAAATATCTTCTACGGCTTGCGTTGAAAATAATTCGCACGGTCAATCGCATTGAAAAGACTAATTGCGGTTAATGCTGCAGTATCACGTTCTTCATACAATTCCGGGGAGACGTACAGGCCCATGGTGGAGGATGTGTGACATTGTTGACTGTTCAGTATATCCCCCGTATTCCGAGATTCTTCAAAAGATTGTATAACACGTGTCAAATCCTCATCGGACCTTAAAGGAATAATGCTTTTAAAACATATACAGAGTATACAGACAGATCCCAATTATGTGAAGATATCTTTGGTTCGAGGATTGAATGCCATAAAATTTCGATTTTAGCATAATGGGGTAACAAAATAACATTGATTGACATTTTTGGCGAGTATCTATTTGACGAGATACTACACCCCATCCGTATATAAATTCTAATTATAGACACTTACATTTCTATGGTAGTCCCTTGCGTCGGATTGTAAGGAGCGTCACTGCAGATATCTTCTACGGTTTGCGTTGTAAATAATTCATCACGGTCAACCGCATTAAAAAGGCTAATTGCGGTTAATGCTGCAGTGTCACTCTCTTCATACAAGTCTGGGGAGACGTACAGGTCCATGGTGGAGGGAATGATTTCACTGACGCGAAAATAGCTACTGTTACTCCAAACTGAAAAATATCCCCTTTTATATGCACAATCGCCAAGCTCCGCCCCAAAAGACCAGATGTTCGTAGTGATTGGCTGCCGATGTAGCTGGGTGGAGCTATGACGTGTACCAATCCGCTATAACGAGACCGGACGAGTAACATATATATAAAATCGAATTATAGGCACTTACATTTCTATGGTAGTCCCTTATATTATATTTTTTACTTACAAATTATTAGTATTGTTTGTTAACATAATTGTTAACTTATTTTATAATAAAGAAATTATATCCTAATTATATTTTAAAAACATTCGGTTTCAACGTTAAGCTGTGGTCTAAGGCGGCGTGGCATAAATAAATACTAAAATAAAATTAAATGTTAAAAATCTTTATTCATACGTTATTAAAAGTTAAAAATCTTTATTAAAAACAGGATAGAAGCATATGAAAGTCAAGGTAAACTATAGTTGTAAATTATAGTTAGGTTATACGATGTTTTTCGGGCATACTACTGCCTCGGGTTAAATGATCCTGTTATTTTAAATCACGTATTTGAAAGAGTTAATCATTATTGCTACATAGAAAAAATCGTGCATTACGATGTTTTTCGGGTATACTACTGCCTCGGGTCAAATGGTCCTGTTATTTTAAATCACGTATTTGAAAGAGTTAATCATTATTGCTACATAGAAAAAATCGTGCATCACGATGTTTTTCCGGTATACTACTGCCTCGGGTCAAATGGTCCTGTTATTTTAAATCACGTATTTGAAAGAGTTAATTATTATTGGTACATAGAAAAAATCGTGCATTACGATGTTTTTCGGGTATACTACTGCCTCGGGTCAAATGGTCCTGTTATTTTAAATCACGTATTTAACGACACATCGCGCTCAATTCCATTGCTATATATGGCTCTAGGATCGGCCCTGACGAGATGTATTTCGTAGGTTAGGTTAGGTCTCTTACATATAAAAGTCCATGTGGTAGAGTAAGCAACGAACCCCATCAACGAGATGTATTTCTGAATCCATGTTAAACTGGAGGTCTAATTTACGAGCGAGTGCACGTATCGTATTATGTTCTTGTACCGGCGTAGGCGAGAAAGAGTTAATTAATATTGCTACATAGAAAAATCGTGCATTATGATGTTTTTTTCGATTATTATTTATTGAACAAAACTCTCGCTCTCTTTTATATATATATATATATATATATATATATATATATATATAGAAAGAGTGGTCTGGAAGGAAGTTTACCAATGATTAAATTCTCTTTGCGAGTGACCCGTTGCCCGCGTCGGGCTAACCTTTGGTTAGCTTCCGCCCGAATTGTTCATTCTGACGAAGGTCAAGCTTTTCACTCCACCTTAGACCTACAGTTTAACGTGGATTCCGAACCACGCCCCATCAGCAGCCCAGCGTCTTGACCACTAGGCCACCTAGGGTACCCATTTATCTACCAACCACTTTCTTTATTGTGTGGAAGGATGAACAGCTGGGTTTTGCTGCGCGCCGGCTGCCGTCGGGTCTCGAACCCTGGGCCGATGGATTCGTAGTCCGCGACGCTAACCACTACACCACCGAGGCGCCTCATGAGGCTAGCATCATGAAAAAAAAAACTATGGTATTTGTCATTACTTATTCGGACTATAGTGGATTTAATTATCCCAGAAGAGTTCCTTGTTCCATGCACGGTCTGTGTGTATATATTATATATATATATATATATATATATATATATATATATATTGTGTGTACGTTTTTCCCACTGTTATTCGTGACTTAAATATTTATAATAAAAATCAAGTGTCTAAAAAAGTTATTTAATAAGCAGAATTTAATTGGATTCATTGTAGAAGTAATAACAATGGCAATATTAATATTTGGAGCATTGGGTACTTATCAAGGGCTGTCTTTAAGAAAGGTCTCTCGCAAGCAGATTTTCTCCGAAACCAACCTCGCTATAGTGGACTGTGTTTTGGGGAAATCCAACTTTCTTCGTTTCTTTTAATTTCGTTTTTTCATTTTTCCTTCGCAGGGAATGAGGCTCGTATGTTTCTTAACTTTTCATCTCGTTTGGTGGGTTTCGAATTGTATCGTAAATTATCGTATTTCGAATTGTATCGTAAATGATCATTTCGTTTCGTTATTCGTGAGGGCTCATCTACAATCATATATTGTGGTATTTTATATGATTTGTGTACAGATGGTTAAACTGTGGGTCTAAGTTACGCATAAATATAAAACATTTTCATTGTATATATATATATATATATATATATATATATATATATATATATATATATATCACAAGATATTTAAAAGACTGATATAATTATAGTAAACTTATGTCGAAATAGTTACCCATAAAATTAATTGTTTTCGGCTGAATTATGGATAACTATGTTATTTGTTTCGTTCATCTTCAAGTTTAATGAAGCTGGGTATCCCTTATAAAAATTCGTTTCTGTCTAACGAATTATTTATTGGGTAACTTTGTTAATTCTATTAATGCGTAAATATTTCTGAAACATGAAAGAGGCGCTTGTGTTATTTTATATGGTTGATTCTTCCAAATGATTAACTATATAAACATAATGTGTTATTTTATATGGGTGAATCTTCCAACTGATTAACTATATAAACATATATTGTGGTATTTTATATGGTTCATTAGTTTATTATATATACAAGTACAATTTAATAAATATTGCTATCTGGAATACATAGCGCTATCTGGTGTACATGACGCGATCTGGCAATTCAGCAACTGAATACATTGCGTGATCTGACAACTCAGCAACTGAATACATGGCGCTATCTGGAAACTCAGCCAGAATAGAGGCTTATAAAAGACCGCGAAGTTGGTGAAAGACTCATTCCACCTCGGCTCCCAGCCGAGGAAGGACCTCTGGTCCTTCTCTTTCAGGCCCTTTGGTAAAACCCCTTAGTGGCCTCTTAGGTTAGGTAAACGAAAATAATATGCCTTGCTATCAAAGGCAACTACTCTCTCTCTCTCCTTCAGGTATCTCTCTCCTTCAGGTGTCTCTCTCCCTCCTTCAGGTGTCTCTCTCTCTCCTGCATGTGTACCTCCTGCATGTGTGCGTATGCGTGTGTACCTCCTGCATGTGTACCTCCTGCATGTGTACCTGTCCCTTGGCTCAGCCAACTGGCTGATTCTGGCTGATTAGGAGCCTATAAAACAACGCCTACTCGGCTGAAGTCTTAATGTGCACTTGGCTCCTGCCAGGTGAACACCTCTCCTCCTTTCTCTCCTCCTTTCTCTCTGGCCCTTTGGGGGGAATAGCTTGGGGGAGGCCTCCAAGTTGCATGCCCCTTGCACCTAGGTTGGTGCATGACCCTTGCAACCTAGGTTGGCAACAAAGGCCAGTACTCTTTTTTTCTTTTTTTTTCTTTTTTTTTGCAACCCCCACCTCCCACTTTGCAACAACCCCCTCCCCCTTTGCAACAACCCCCACCCCCTTTGCAACATTACATAATAACCTGCAACATTCTTGCACTCTCCCCTTTTGCGGCTATACTACTGTCCATAGGTAATCATTTAATCGGACAAGAGTTTTTCTAGTAGTTTCGAGAAGCAGGAAGCGACAGCAATAGGCCTGTAATTGTTGCTGGACAGAATGTCTCCATACTTATTTTTGACAAAGGGCAAAATATATACCCTCATGAACTCTGCACGGATATAGCTATGAGCAAGCATGGCTAATAAGAGCAATGATATATGCAGACATACTACGTCACTGGCATATTTTAAGTGCTAGTTCGATAGGTCATCCACCTCTAACGCAGAACCAGTCTTTAACTCTTTAATTATGTATATATATAAGCAAGATTATGAGATTCTCATGAAGTATTATCTTGGTTGAGACCATTATTTCTGCCTTAATAAACGGCAAACCAAATCCACGATTCCCGAAGAAATTAAATATTTTTGTCCAAGTGCTACATTATAACAATACTGAGCGAATGTAAGGAACGTCGTATATCTGCCACCATTGATTCCCTAAAGAGACGTAGATATCGTCTTTGGGAATAAATTTAATTTATGCAACCTTCACTACTTTCCGTTTAGAAAATTACAGTACTCACTCAGTTATTCGTGATTGAGAGGATGGTCCATGATCACGGATAACTCGATTTTACAGTTAACTCAGTATACCCCGCCGGTGGGTGGGTGGTACAGCCACTGCTGCCCGCCACTACTGACTGGCATTCCATCTCGAGCGCGACCACAGGGATATTATCCTATTACAATATAATGTACAATTAAGTAGTTTGTACTCACCAGAGGTGGTGAAAATATGCTAAGCCACAAGCGCACATGTATATTCTATGAAGCGCAGAAAAACACCGACTGAGGCGCGTTGTAGTGGGCTGGCGGAAGGCGAGCCGCAGATGTAAACACCGCGCCAAATCAAGGTTAACTCCGTATCATGATCATGGATAGGTGCACAATGGTTACAGTTAGTAAATCATGGTTAACACGATTCTCGGCTCAGTGCATTACTTGAAAACCGATCGCGTGAGAACTGTATTCAAAGCTAACACTAGACAACAAATTTTTACTTTTTGTCTTTAACTGACACAAAAGAGTTCTCACGGATTTAATTTGGACATGCTGATTTCAATGGTAATACTCAAAATTCTCTGTCACGTCTAGATTTTTAGTTATGACACTGACATAATTTTCAGATATGAACAGTTTTCTATAAACTTATGACTGTTTTTAGTTTTATATTTTAAGACACAATGTTTGTTGACATCTCACATTATGTGCCACATAATTCCCACGATACTTCTGCAGTCTCGTTCAACTTTACATCGTGAGAATCCTTAATGTCTCATATGTAAATGACCGATCTAGCATTGAATACTTTTCAGTAATTCGCGTTAGAAAAATATTCGGAGAAAATTACCGCAAATTACTATTTTCATAAAAATTATGTAAATCATTTCCATAAAGTTTTTCTGATCTGTTGACATACTCTAAATTACCGTTTGAAGCTTTACCTTCTAACACACTTACTTTATATTTCAGAATGTAGAATGAACGTCGTAATGTAATACCTAGTCCATTAATTAAAAGCCGATAATTTTGTCATGCCCCCGACTAAACTGGAGTCCCGACATCCTTATAAAATGCATTGCTGTATTGAAGGTTGTTAAATCATAATTTTTATTTAAACGAAATTTGATCTCTTAGTTTTTAATAAAAAGTGAATTTTATAAATGTCCGTGTTTCCACGATTCTCTCCTTGTTCGTTCCATTCTTAAAGTTACTATCGTTAGCTCCAGAAACAATTGATATCCGCCTTAAATTCACAATTAAACTATCCTGACTAATACGTGCTAAGAATTTCCATATCTTTCCCTCGAGGGACGAACATTCTTCAAAGAGCTGTCACGCTTTTACCAATCTAATAAATGTCGTGAGAGCGCGAAGAAGAGTGTTAATTAAGGTTTTCACACCCTTACAATATGCATCCTCGGTTACAAACTTCCCCTTTAAATATTTAATACTTTGTGTTTTAGGTTGCACTAACTTCAAATTTATTAAGTTGTTCTCATCTACATTATAAATATTCACAGATGTTAAATTCATTTTAATAATTATAAAATTTTCAAAATGTTCAAATTATTAAATTTATTTCACTTCATTTGACTTATTTGATAATAATTTTTAATTTATAACATTCATTAACTATTTACAGAAACGCAATATAGTGAAAGAGCTGTGAATATAGTGAAACTGTGTGTCGTTTGCAGTTAAAATGTATATATATATGAAAATTATTTCACGAAAGTAACGCGTGAAAAAAATTTATGATGAATAAAACCACGAAGGAAAGGAAACACAGAATGGTGCTCAGGCGCTTTCGTCTAATGACATGCGCAGGAACACTGAAGTAAATAAAGAGTTCGAGACTATATATAGGTCACAAAAATATACAGGGTGTTTGAAAACTTTCTGTACAAATTGTAATGGGGGATAGGCAACACCAAGACAAACCCTTTTCGTCTATAAGTGTATGTCCGCTGACGTCACCATTCGGCGCGAGAGGGCGCCGCTGCAATTGGCTAAAAGGTGAAGTGGGCTAGACTTGCGCTTGCCGCGGGCATTCTTAAATCGGACGTAGTACGCGTAACATGGAGCGCTTCACGACTGCTGAGATGGCTGACATGCATATGGTGTATGGGGCTGCCAATGGAAACGGAAGAGCTGCTGTGAGGTTGTACCGACAGCGCTTCACAAACAGACGTGTGCCAAACCACCAAACGTTTGCGCATTTGCATCGGCGACTGCGAGAAACTGGAACATTCCATGCAAACATGCATGACACTGGTCGGGAGAGAAACGTGCGCACTCCTGACATGGAAGAAGAAATCCTACGGCGATTTCAGGACAATCCAAGCGCAAGCACGCGAGGTGTTGCACGTATCCTCGGTGTGAACCACGACCTGGTCTGGAGAGTGTTGCACGAGAAGCAGTTACATCCGTTTCATCGTCAGAGAGTCCAGGCATTACAAACCCGTGTAGCATGTGGATTTGCGTGCGCCCACACGTGAGAATTGTACATGTTAAATACACCCTCACGTGTGAAACAGGCCTCATCTGAGAACAGCACATAAGCCGGAAAATTAGGCTGCACCGCTGTCTGCTGCAGAAACCAGCGTGCGAATTCCACACGAAGAGGGTAATCCCGAGGTTGTAATGCCTGGACTCTCTGACGATGAAACGGATGTAACTGCTGCTCGTGCAACACTCTCCAGACCAGGTCGTGGTTCACACCGAGGATACGTGCAACACCTCGCGTGCTTGCGCTTGGATTGTCCTCAAATCGCCGTAGGATTTCTTCTTCCATGTCAGGAGTGCGCACGTTTCTCTCCCGACCAGTGTCATGCATGTTTGCATGGAATGTTCCAGTTTCTCGCAGTCGCCGATGCAAATGCGCAAACGTTTGGTGGTTTGGCACACGTCTGTTTGGGAAGCGCTGTCGGTACAACCTCACAGCAGCTCTTCCGTTTCCATTGGCAGCCCCATACACCATATGCATGTCAGCCATCTCAGCAGTCGTGAAGTGCTCCATGTTACGCGTACTATGTCCGATTTAAGAATGCCCGCGGCAAGCGCGAGTCTAGCCCACTTCACCTTTTAGCCAATTGCAGCGGCGCCCTCTCGCGCCGAATGGTGACGTCAGCGGACATACACTTATAGACGAAAAGGGTTTGTCTTGGTGTTGCCTATCCCCCATTACAATTTGTACAGAAAGTTTTCAAACACCCTGTATATATAATAAATATAGAAATAAAAATTGTGGGAGGAGCATACAAAATTGTAAGGAAAACTACCAATTTTAGCACTTTGCCCTTCTTGTCTAAATCCGTTCTGAACGAATTCAACACAAGATGAAATGGATTGTTTACAACCAATTTTATAGATAATGCCTGAATGATATAGGTCACAAAAAAAATATAAAAATAAATTGAAAAATAAAAATTGTAAGAGGAGCATACAAATTTATAAGGGAAAACTACCATAGTTTTAGCACTCTGCCCTTCTTGTCTAAATCTGTTCTGAACGAGTTCAAAACAACAGGATCAAGTTGAAAAAGACCTTAGCTCATGTTAAAGTTATTTGTAAGTTTGATAATAGCAGACTCAAGAATATTTCTATTAACAATGTTGCTAGAGTGAAACAAAACTGAAGCCCATTTTTCCCGGGCTTTTTAGGCATTGCTAATGTACTTAAACTTTTGGATATTAATGTAGTATTTTCATATAACAATATTGTGAAAAATATCATACTAAAAAAATGGCCCTACCAATAATTCAGCCATTATCTATAAAATTGGTTGTAAACAATGTGATTCCGTTTACATAGGTCAGACGGGAAAGGATTTGCACACTCGTGTAAAACAACATCATTATTCCGTTAGAAGGACAGTCGTCCAGTGCCCTTTTTGTCCATTTGTCAGAGTTATCCCACTCTATTGATTGGAATAATGCTTCAGTTTTGTTTCACTCTAGCAACATTGTTAATAGAAATATTCTTGAGTCTGCTATTATCCAACTTACAAATAACTTTAACATGAGCCAAGGTCTTTTTCAACTTGATCCTGTTGTTTTGAATTCGTTCAAAACGGATTTAGACAAGGAGGGCAGAGTGCTAAAACTTTGGAAATTTTCCCTTATAAATATGTATGCTCCTCTTACAATTTTTATTTTTCAATTTATTTTTATATTTTTTTTATTTATTTTTTAACAAATTTTTGTGACCTATATATCATTCAGGCATTATCTTTAAATTGGTTGTAAACAATTCATTTGATCTTGTGTTGAATTCGTTCAGAACGGATTTAGACAAAAAGGGCAAAGTGTTAAAATTGGTAGTTTTCAATACAAATTTGTGTGCTCCTCCCACAATTTTTATTCTATATTTATTATATATATATATATATATATATATATATATATATTTTTTTTTTTTTTTTTTGTGACCTATATATAGTCTGGAACTCTTTATTTACTTGTGTTCCTGAGGATGTCATTAGACAAAAGCGCTTGAGCACCATTCTGTGTTTTCTTTCTTTCGTGGTTTTATTCGTCATATATATATATATATATATATATATATGGCATGAGAAGGTGCCTCCTCAAAGGGCATTCGATTTCGCTCGTACGTAGGAGAATTACGAGTTCTAATTCATGGAGGACCTCGGTGCAATGGTTAGCATATCGGACCGGCAATCGGGTGATCCCGGGTTCGGTTTCCGGGAGGTGCCTCATTTTTCATTGCTCGTTTTCTCTCCTCCTCTTCTGCGGACACTGTTCTAAACAATCGTCGTTCTTTACACACACATATATATATATATATATATATATATATATATATAATGTAAATGTCTGCAGTTTGACATTCAAATATCACATCCAAGTGATTTAACATAAGTTTTAGGCGATTTCTTTGTGTTTGCTTTCTGAAAAATATTACAAAAGCTTTTAAATGTTTTAGTATGATGATGAACGGCAACGTAATCAGTATTCATATTAAATGAGTTCCATACGGAGTGTGGTATGAAACTAACAAATTTTACTTTTACCTTTTCCCGAATGACGTATGATTTACGCATGCTATAATTCGTATAAAAATTAATTATTTCGCGTGAACACATTTCAATTTTTCACATTTATCAGCAAGTGTTGGAAAATTTTATTATTTTAATAAATAATTAATATAGACCCAGTTATATAAAGAATAATTAAATGTAATTAGTGTTTTATATATATATATATATATATATATATATATATATATATAATACACACAGACAGTGCATGGAACAAGGAACTCTTCTGGGATAATTAAATCCACTATAGTCCGAATAAGTAATGGTAAATGACAAATACCATAGTTTTTCTTTTTCATGATGCTAGCCCGACGTGGGCAACGGGTCACTCGCAAAGAGGTCCCATAAATATAGCCTCCCTTACCAGCTATCTGCAAAGCAGACAGGATCCAGCTTTGGGACATGGATCTAGGGTTCAAAGCAGCCTAGCCCTGCTACATTCAGAACCTCAATATAAGCAAAAGACTCGCTGCCTTCACGTCAGATTGAATACATCAAAGAAAAAGGGGTAACTATTATATTTTTAGCCAAAAACCAAAACTTAAACCTCAACTGGCAGAATTGAGCTTCCACTTTTCAAGGCACATAACATGTCCGTTTCAAGATGGGAATGAACTCAGAATGGTTCCCTGAGTTTTTTATGATACACACATCATCATGAAAAAGAAATACTATGGTATTTGTCATTTACCATTACTTATTCGGACTATAGTGGATTTAATTATCCCAGAAGAGTTCCTTGTTCCATGCACTGTCTGTGTGTATCATAAAAAACTCAGGGAACCATTCTGAGTTCATTCCCATATATATATATATATAATGCAAACCCACAAGGAAAAAGAAAAAGATTCCGGGGCCTTTCGTGTATTCAGAAGTATACCTCGTCAGGGAAAGAAGGGAGAAGGCGAGATGACAAAAATATATACAACGGGACAGAAAAACAAAAAGATTAGCATATGATTAACAAAAGTTGTTTAGAGGCAAAAAGTATTTTAACAGGAAATTGTAAATTTTATACATTCCCGCACTGTCACTGAAATTATTTTTAAAATGGATAAAGGCACATTCTAGAATATTCCTTTCAATTATATCTGTGTTTTTAACGAGAGCTTTAGAACTATCCCACTTGACACTATGATTACATCTATACATGTGATTAAACAATGCATTAGAATTATTTACTGTTCTACACGCATATTTATGCTGTTTTACCCTAATATCTAACGTTTTACCCGTTTGGCCTATATATACTGAGTCACATTGTTTACATCCGATCGAATACACACAACCAACCAATTATCCGGACTATTCTTTATTAGGCGTGATTTAACAGGATGATTATACTTAAAGACTACATTGAAAGCAGAATTTTGCCTACTATTGTTAATTTTAACCTTGTTTGGTACAGGTATATAGATATTTTATGCCTTTGGCCTAATAATTTGGATGTTGATTTATTTCGTGGTAGGCTCAACAATTTAGTCCCATCTATTAAGTTCACGGTTGAAAAAGAAAATGATGGAAGCTTATCTTTTCTGGATCTAAAAATTCGGAGATGCTTTTATCAGCTCAAATTTGAAGTTCATCGTAAGCCTACTAATAATAACTCTTACGTGCATTTTTATTCTGACCATCATCCCTCGATTAAATCTTCTATTTTCTGTGCTATGATTCTTACAGCATTGAGAGTTGTCAGTCCTGAATTTTGAGATTCAGAGTTATGCAATATCATAAATATTGGTACTAGATTATGTTATCCTCTTTCAGTTTTAGATAACTGCCTTAGGAAAGCCAAGAATAGGTATTATAATATTGTAACTGTAAAGGAATTTCAGCGTAAAAATATCCTTAGCCTATCCTAACATGTTAATTTTGAATATCTTCCGACTTTACTTAAAGCAATTGGTATCAATGTAGTCTTATGTATAATAATACTGTTAAATCACGCCTAATAAAGAATAGACTGGATAATTGGTTGGTTGTGTGTATTCGATCGGATGTACACAATGTGACTCAGTATATAATATAGGCCAAACGGGTAAAACGTTAGGTATTAGGGTAAAACAGCATAAATATGCGTGCAGAACAGCAGATAATTCTAATGCATTGTTTAACCATATGTATAGATGTAATCATAGTATCAAGTGGGATAGTTCTGAAGCGCTCGTTGAAAATACAGATATAATTGAAAGGAATATTCTAGAATGTGCATTTATCCATTTTAAAAATAATTTCAATAACAGTGCGGGAATGTATAAAGTTTACAATATCCTGTTAAAATACCTTTTGCTTCTAATGAACTATTGCTAATCATGTGCTAATCTTTTTGTTTTTCTGCCCCGTTGTATATATTTTTGTCATCTCGCCTTCTCCCTTCATTCCCTGACGAGGTGTACTTCTGAATACACGAAAGACCTTGGAATCATTTTTCTTTTTCCTTGTGAGTTTGCATCATTCATCATTTCCCGTGTTTAATTGTGGAATTCATCCCATATATATAGTGTATATATATATATATATATATATATAATATATATATATATTATATATATATATATAGAAACGACGTAAGTATAGAGGAGTGTTCTGCACACGAGGAAGAGAAATAACGAACAAATGAAAAATGAGGTAACCGCCCGGGAATCGAACCCAGGATCTTCCGATTGCCGGTCAGATATGCTATCCACTACACCACGGGCCTCGATCAGTCAGAAGTCGTAATTCTCCTACATAGGGCAGAAACCAATGCCTTGAGAGGGCACCCTCGCAAATCGTGAATATGTACATTTAACTGCAATGACCACGCAGTATATTAATGTATAGAAACGACGTAAGTATAGAGGAGTGTTCTGCACACGAGGAAGAGAAATAACGAACAAATGAAAAATGAGGTTTCTATACATTAATATACTGCGTGGTCATTGCAGTTAAATGTACATATTCACGATTTGCGAGGGTGCCCTCTCAAGGCATTGGTTTCTGCCCTATGTAGGAGAATTACGACTTCTGACTGATCGAGGCCCGTGGTGTAGTGGATAGCATATCTGACAGGCAATCGGAAGATCCTGGGTTCGATTCCCGGGCGGTTACCTCATTTTTCATTTGTTCGTTATTTCTCTTCCTCGTGTGCAGAACACTCCTCTATACTTACGTCGTTTCTATACATTAATATACTGCGTGGTCATTGCAGTTAAATGTACATATTCACGATTTGCGAGGGTGCCCTCTCAAGGCATTGGTTTCTGCCCTATGTAGGAGAATTACGACTTCTGACTGATCGAGGCCCGTGGTGTAGTGGATAGCATATCTGACCGGCAATCGGAAGATCCTGGGTTCGATTCCCGGGTGGTTATCTCATTTTTCATTTGTTCGTTATTTCTCTTCCTCGTGTGCAGAACACTCCTCTATACTTACGTCGTTTCTATACATTAATATACTGCGTGGTCATTGCAGTTAAATGTACATATTCACGATTTGCGAGGGTGCCCTCTCAAGGCATTGGTTTCTGCCCTATGTAGGAGAATTACGACTTCTGACTGATCGAGGCCCGTGGTGTAGTGGATAGCATATCTGATCGGCAATCGGAAGATCCTGGGTTCGATTCCCGGGCGGTTACCTCATTTTTCATTTGTTCGTTATTTCTCTTCCTCGTGTGCAGAACACTCCTCTATACTTACGTTGTTTCTATACATTAATATACTGCGTGGTCATTGCAGTTAAATGTATATATATATATATATCGCAAATGGACTTGTACTTAGGGAATCTCAGTCTATACATAGAGAAAAAACGCAACACCTAAACATACATTTACTTAATAGCGCTAAACGTTTGAGAAACCAGAAGAAACAAAAGATGTAAACTAAGGTTACAGAAACGTCTGGGGCTATTAAATAAGCGAAACTGGATCCTCGATTGTTTTCGATATGTAAGGGATATGATTATGTTCCAAAGTTTGTGCGCTTAAAATTATTCAACAAAACTTACATTAACTCTCATTTCTAGAAATGTTGGACTACGAAACTTCTTCTACAAGAAATAAAATGTAAATCTAACCTTATTCGTAAATTAGATGCAAGTGTTCAGTCTATTAAAGACCAATTTAAGAATTGTGTCTCTAATTTAGATTATCATATTTTAATTTGTTATATTGATAATTTTACCTCTAAGTTTTCTGAGGTTAACACTACTAACCATCATGGCCTGGACCCTGATAAGGTGATTTTTAATTATTCAAGCAAAATTTTAACCTCAAATGATAAACAAATTCTAACCTTAAGGCTTCACTTTATAATTCCAATTTTAATCTCAACTTTTGCCAATACTTTACTATTTTTACCTTGAAAATCTGATCAAACAGATCTCTCGTCTCGATGCTTATAGTTCTGGTTCTCTCGATACAGTACTTGTTCTATAAACCTTAAACCCTACCCTGGGTACTGGTGTAACCCAGTAACCTGGGTATTGCTAACGTAACTTTTATGATGGGTAGGGATTAAAGGGTTAAACATGTGACAAACAAATTTTACTATGGTTTTGAAAGTTATAGAGTTTTCACCATGTTTTCTCATGAGGATTTTGTCACTCTAGACTCTAGACTCTAGAGTCTAGAGTGTCAAAACCCTAGAGGGTGTCCACAATGTCTTGCCACGCTAATAAAATAGTAACTGATTTTCGTTTTTCTTTCAGACCAATTTGAAATGTGTGATAGCAGCAGCTATACGACTGGACAACGCATATTGAATAGTACCTGGGTCCATGAGAGACCACGTAATGGCAAAACCATTGAAAATATTCGTACATACTTCCAAGACCGATTGAGTCGTGCAGCTCCTTCAAAAAAAAAGGAATGACAATGAATTCCCTCTGGGTTCCACCTTTGTGAATATTTTTTTGTTTTTATGAGGAAATTTGGCTTAGAGATTGTCCAAACGAATTCAAACCCATTTTACATTTTATATAAGCGATATGTTGATAACTGCTTTGTACTTTTTACGGAGGAAAGTCATGCATCTCGTTTTATAACATACTTGAATGACAGACACCAAAACATTAAATTTACAATGAAGAAAGAAAGTAAGAACAGCCTCTCATTCCAAGATGTTACAGTCACACGCAGTAATTCATTCTCCACTTCACTTTTTAGAAAGAAAAAGAGTTCCCTTTTCGGTACTAATTACTTTAGCTCAATACTCTTTAAATTCAAACTTCCTAGTATCAGATCCAGACTTATCCGTGCTCACAGAATTTCCTCAGATTAGACATTGTTCCATAAGGAAATTCAATTTTAAGAAGTTTTTTAATTATAATTCATTTCCTAATTTTATTTTTGATAAACTTGTTAATGAATTTTTAACCAATCTTTATCGCCCAAAATCTCCTACTCCAGATGTTCCCAAGTTATAATTTTATGTCGAGCTTCCATACATTAGAATACAGTCACATAAGATAATATCTTTATTGAAATCTGTCCTCGTCCTGACCTTTCCCCAATGCAATTTTCAATTTATACCAACCAATACGTCCTCAATACAGTCGATCTTAAGGAACAAAGAAGCCCTCACAAAATATCTCAAATCCTCTGTTATGTATCTCTTCCAGTACGCTGGCCGCAATGTCAGCTACGTAGGTAAAACGCTCCAACATCTCGAGCAAAGGGTTTGCAAATATAGAGGGGTTTCTTTCAGAACATATAGACCACTATCAAAACCGGAATTTTCATCCATTAGAAACCACTCTGAACAATATTCCCATCCTGTTACTATAGATAATTTCAAAATTTTAACATCTTCACCTCAGACTAACGATTTTACAATATTGGAATCCCTCTACATGCACCAAATCAAACCCTCACTTAATGAACATTCTTCCTCCACCAAATTATAAGCAATATAACCAACCAACTTTTCCGTCTGACCATTTTTGTGCACCGCTTCTCATTTATAGTTTAGTACCCAGTCACCTGAAGTTGGTTATAAAGGCGATTTTATATTTGCATTTAATATTTGTATTTGTAAATATTTTAATTTTTAAATTGTAGTTTTTAACTGTAATTTTAATTTTAATTGTAACTTTTACTTTTTAGGGTACTTTCCTGTTATCCCGGACCCCAGACTTTTTACCAGATTCGGACGCCACTTGCCAGATTGCCAAATTTCATTGCCAATTTTTTTTTTAAATGTTAAGTAACTAACCTAACCTAACCTAACCCAACCCCTGGTTAGGTTAGGTTAGGTTTAGTTAGTTACTGAACATTTAAAAGAAAAATTTGGCAATGAAATTTGGCAGTCTGGCAAGAGGCGTCCGAATCTGGTAAAAAGTCTGGGGTCCGGGATAACAGGAAAGTACCCTTTTTAGATATACTGTAGATGTA
>JAJOZX010002799.1:0-70000 GCA_023014485.1 Bathynomus jamesi | reverse complement strand
ATTAAAATCGCAATAAATATATTTTCAAGTGTTACAAACCTTTTTTTATTTGATCCCCAAACAAAAAAGTTATAGCCAATTAAAACCCCTCCAAGACTTCTGGGACACCCTTTATATATATATATATATATATATATATATATATATATATATATGTTAAACACAGACCGTGCATGGAACAAGGAACTCTTCTGGGAAATTACATCCACTATTGTTCGAATAAGTAATGATAAGTGACAAATACTATAGTTTTTTTCTTTTTCATGATGGAAAGCTCAACGAACGTGGGCACCGGGTTACTCGCAAAGAGGCCCCAAAATATAGCTTCCCTCACCAGCTATCTGCAAAGCAGATAGGATCCAGCTTTGGGACAGGATCTAGGGTTTACAGCTTACACCTAGCCTACTACATTCAGAACCTCAATATACGCAAGCTATATTTCGGGGCCTGTTTGCGAGTAACCCGGTGCCCACGTTGGGCTTTCCATCATGAAAAAGAAAAACTATAGTATTTGTCATTTATCATTACTTATTCGACCTATAGTGGATGTAATTTTCCAGAAAAGTTCCTTGTTCCATGCACGGTCTGTGTTTAACATATAAATTTCTCAGGGAACCATTCTGAGTTTGTATATATATGTAATATTAATCTAATTCCTTATTGAAACAATAAAATACCTCAAGAATAGGTAATAAAAATAACGATAATCCAAATAGTAAAAGTAAAGTAAACTGAGACGTGAAACGCTCAGAATTTAGTTGGAAAGTTTTGCAGAATCGGAAATTAAAGATGGGAGATTAAAACAGTGCAAATATTTCTTTCTCGTGAAAAGCAGAAGGAAATGTCATCCGAAGAGGGAAATTACGAGTAAATCTCAAACATTTCCTAAAATTACCACATAAATATTAACTGTCATGATATAGTTTCAAAGATGTCAATTGTATTTATGTTTGTACAGTTTCGTAAGAAAGTTTGCCTGGAAATATAAAATTTGTAAAAAGCATAAAATATTATTAATTGGTTAATATTCTGTTTTTTTGTTTTGATAATTTATTTACATTATTTATTAATTTTAAAATGGTTTTTTTGGAGTTGTACTGTTGTACACAATACATATATATATATATATATATACACACCTTTCAACTTTTCAAATGTTCCGCGCGATGATTCCTCACTTCACGAAGGTCAAGCTTGTCGCCCCTCCTCTCGAGTTGTCCTGGTGAAGTAGTGAGTTGGTTTCTTGTACTCTTCACCTCACATAGCCAGGTAGGCCCGGCTCATCGGGGATTGTTCTGAGCCAGGCGTCTAGTCTTCTTTTGAAGTTGTCTACTGCAACACCACTCGTGTTTCTTAGGTCTTTGGGCAGCTGATTAAACATATATATATATATATATATATATATATATATATATATATATATATGTAATTAATTAAACAAGAACATAAACATTGTCCTGGCAACTATTCAAGGAATAAAACTGAACAATTCGCAAAACAAAGTTTCGTACCTGAAAGGTTTTATGGACGAAACAATGGCTGAGATCGCATGCCTCACAGAAACACATCTTAAAGATTGCCAAGGAAACTGCGATAACTGCGAACACTGTATCGATAAGAAAGAATTGCATATCGATGGATTCAACTTACTAAGAATAGAACAGCGAGACGTAAAGGTGGCTGTGCTATTTATATACATGAGAGGCATATGACAGAGACGGCAATAAGTAAATCCAACAGTTTCGTGGAAACCCTTGCAGTGAAAATAGAGAAACTAAACGTGATACTGAGAGTCATCTATAGACCTCCAAACTCTCCAAATGAAAAATTTTCAGATGCCATTGATGATATCAGAACCCTAATAAAATCTATAAACTCTCTACACTCAAATATAATACTCTGCGGCGATTTTAATTTTCTATTTAGCAAATACAAAAAGGTGGGTAGAAATATATTTATACAAGATAAGGGGGCACAGGAGAGAACCAGGAGCAAGCAAAAATGCTGATGGCTCTCACAAACGAATTTATGCTGACACAGGAGATAACAGAAAATACCAGGAAAAATAACTGCCTAGACCTGGTATTCACAAATAACACGAACTTGATTGCCGATATAAAAATAACTCCAACTGTTATCTCAGACCATACTACAATCGAGTTATCAACAAATATGGTGATAACTTTAAAAGACAATACACATACGGAAGGAAGAAGCAAATTTGGGACTTTATCTTAAACTCCAAGACCATAAATTGGGAAGAAATCAGATCACACATGGCCCAAATAGAGTGGAGAACAGTTTTCGAGAATAAAACAAATGAGGATATGCTAACAACCTTGGAAGAAAAGATGCTGAGAATTTTGGAAAAATATGCTTCGAAAGCACAGCCAAAAGTAAAGAGGAACTGGCTAGAGAGGCAAAAGAGAAGAATATTCCGCAAAAGAAAGAGTTGCGACGAAGTTAGCGAATTGCGGAGATGATAATGCCATGAAAGTAATACAAGAAAAACTGGAGAGAATCGATTTGGAAATACAAACTCTGATAAAGGGCCATACAGAGAGGGAAGAGGAAAAGACGGTAGAAGCAATAAAGGAAAATCCAAAATACTTCTACAGCTATACGAAAAGGAAAACAAAAACGCGCACTACTATCGGGCCCTTAAGGAAAGGAAATAATGAACTAACAAACGATCTAAAAGAAATATTTGAAACATTGAGAGCCCAGTATGAATCGGTCTTCAGTACCCCAAAAAGTGACAAAGCGATACCTGACATAGATGTATTCTTCAAAGGGAAATTGCAAGGAGAATGTATAACAGACTTCGATTTTACTCCAGAAGATGTAGCGAAAGCTATAGGACAAATGAAATCACATTCAGCTGCAGCTCCGGACAAATGGAACGCACTATTAATTAAAAACTATAAAAATGAAATAGTTACACTCATATACTGGATATGGAAAAGATCCCGAGACACTGGAGGAATACCGAGAATCTTGGAAAGAGCAAAAATCGTCCCTATATATAAAGGCTGGGATAGATCTCAAGCAAAGAACTATAGACCAGTGTCCTTGACGTCCCACCTCACGAAAATATTTGAAAGAATAATCAGAGAAAAAATCTATGACTTCTTGGAGACTTTGGAAAGATTCAACGAAAATCAACACGGATTCCAATCAGGAAGATCATGCCTATCACAACTTACACAGCATTATAACAATGTCCTAGATGCACTTGAAGGCAATGAAAACTATGATGTCATATACACAGATTTTGTTAAAGCTTTCGACAAATGCGATCATGGTATAATAGCACATAAAATGAAGCATATGGGAATAACAAGCAAAGTGGGAAAATGGATCTACAACTTCCTCAGAAAATGACTACAGGTAGTTAAAATTCAAGGTGTATCATCATCAGAATCAGAAGTACGCAGCTCAGTACTACAAGGTACAGGGCTGGCCCCACTCCTGTTCATTATCATGCTAACGGACATAGACAGCGGAGTAAACAGCAACAGTATAGTAACATCCTTTGCAAATGATACAAAGATCAGCAGAAAAATCAGCGATGTAAATGAAGTGGAGGCCTTGCAGAGAGACACGAACAAAAAATATACAAATGGTCAGAAGACAACAATATGACATTTAACACCGAAAAATTTCGGTTCTTGAGATACGGTAGAAAAGAGGAACTTAAACAGACTGCATATTATGCTCCAGATAGACAAGAAATTCAGAGAAGCACGAAAGCAGTCGACTTTGGGGTAATAATGACCGATGATGCCAAATTCGAGACACAAAATCAGATAGCGATAAACAAAGCAAAAAGAGTCGCGCGACAGGTACTAAGATCGTTCAAAAGGAGCGACAAGTAATGATTCCCCTGCTGAGAACACTGATCATACCAAAACTTGAATACTGCTCACGTAGGGTGGATCGATTTTACATTTTTTTCGATTTCCATATTCTAATAGAGACAAAAACTTGCGCATGCATGAGAAAATAGCCTCTGCAAAATCTTAGCTTAATAAGTAATCATCTTCTGCCCCCGGCAGAGCGATGAAAATCATATTTTAGTAGTCAAAAACGTATTTTTCTTATAATTTTTAAAATATTTCAATATGCATCAAAATTATTCCTAATAACTATAAAGTCGATGAAAAAGACCTCACATGATCGTTTTTCCAAGCGCGTTGTCCTACGTTAATATCTTTTGCCCCCGGCAACAACGTCAAATGTTGAAAAAATAGGTAATTTATATACATATTTTCAGATCGGCTCTTTGTCTTAAAGAATGCATTTATATATTTCCCATAGCATTTATATCGTTGCTTAGGCATGAAGTAACACACACGCAAAATTTTATGACTCTAGAGTAATATCTTCTGTCCCCGAGAAAAGTCTAAATGTGGATTATAATTACGTTAATGCGATGTTATAAGTACGATAAGTACTAAGTACAGCTCCTCGCTTGCTAATTTTATAAAATTAGCAACCCAGAACTCACCACGAGGAGGTGGCTGTACGTCGAGTTCTACCCTATCCAGCCTCAACCACCCTTCCTTTGGCTGCATGTCGATTTACGTACGGTAATCTTTCTTAGAATCAAATCGTGGAATTTTTGTTCGGGAGTGAAGACGGGAGCGGATGAATCCGTCCCTCTCTTCTATTCCACTTACACTGGCAGAGGCTTCGGTTACTAATTTGATGAGTCTCTCGACCGCTTGAGTATGACAAGGGAATAGTGGGATCAGTCCATCAGGCTGGTCTCCCGTCTCAACAAACTCTTTTATTCGGGTATCAGATATTGTTTTTGTAACGGGGGGTTCGGTCACCTCAGCCGTTTGCCAGTTGATCATTTCGTAATAGTTTTGACTATCGTAGAGCAGCTCAGGCATGGCGAAAGCTCGAATTTCCCTCGCTGGTGATTGTTTTGATTGTGCTTTTAATATTCTTCTCCATCCCAATTCTCTTATGTGTTGCTCATCGGCATGTAGCATGGAGATCAAAATATTTTCTGGGTGAGCAAAGAAAGAATTTCTACGGAGGACTTTGTTGGCGATTGTCTTAGATCTTTGAGGCATGGTCTGAGAGAGACGCATCATTTCGAAAAAATGTTTTGCGCCCTCAGTGAAACTGGAGTTTTTCTTTATCTTAAACCAAATTGGTGCGTAAACTGTCATAATGAATCGCACAATTTCGTTGAAGGTGCTGGAGGGTTCACTGGTTGAAACAGAGGCGCAGAAATCTATTTGCTGTTGTCAGCCACCTGGAATGCGCCATCTTACCTGGATTTCGAGCCTCGAGAGGTGAAGAGCAGCTACCGCTCGACACTGCTCTGTAGATGCCTAACAAATATTTTTGGTCAGTGCTCAACTCGGCATCATCTATGTCAATGTCGGGAGATGGAATGGCATCGAATTCTGTAATTGGAAGTTTTTCGCAGTCGTTCAGTTGTTTTCCAACTGGTCCAGTAACGCCCATTGGCCCAGTTGTTTTGCCGTCCAAGTCTTGAATGAGGTGTCGCAGTGATAATTCATTACCGTGTAATAGGCATATGATCCACTGAACTGGCCTTTGTAGTTTCATTTCAATCATACGAATGGCTCCACCCTTTCGACCCGTGTTCACTGCGGTACCATCACAGCCGATAACCACAATGTCGTCCGTGCTAATATTGTTAGTCTCTAGAAAGTTGATGATACCTGATGTTATTGCAGTGGCAGAACCTGATGCAGGAGTGAAATGCCCCATGTACTGGGATTCTGGTTCTTGAACTAAAACTATATGCTCTTCTACCACAGTCCTCCTATGCTTCACATTGTCTATTTCTTCTTGTGTCATTGTTTTATCTTTACGTCCGTCAAAGAAAATGCCCTGTAATGGTAGCGTGATCTTGTCATCTTGCTGATGCTCAGAACGAACTCTTTTTCTGGCTCTTCTTATCTTATTTCGATCAATCACTGAACTGACATCATCTTCTCGTATCCAGCCATCCAGTCATAAAATTTTGCGTGTGTGTTATTTCATGCCTAAGCAACGATATAAATGCTATGGGAAATATATAAATGCATTATTTAAGACAAAGAGCCGATCTGAAAATATGTATATAAATTACCTATTTTTTCAACATTTGACGTTGTTGCCGGGGGCAAAAGATATTAACGTAGGACAACGCGCTTGGAAAAAAGATCATATGAGGTCTTTTTCATCGACTTTATAGTTATTAGGAATAATTTTGATGCATATTGAAATATTTTAAAAATTATAAGAAAAATACGTTTTTGACTACTAAAATATGATTTTCATCGCTCTGCCGGGGACAGAAGATGATTACCTATTAAGCTAAGATTTTGCAGAGGCTATTTTCTCATGCATGCGCAAGTGTTTGTCTCTATTAGAATATGGAAATCGAAAACAATGTAAAATCGATCCACCCTACTGCTCAGTTTTGACTTCCCCATATAAAAAGGAAGAAATTAATAAACTAGAAAAAAAGCAGACATTTCACAGCCAAGATTGATGGCTGCAAAGAATTCAACTACTGGGAAAGAGTACGTAAACTAAATCTGTACTCCCTGGAAAGAAGAAGAGAGAGGTATACCATAATCTACATATGGAAAATGATCGAGAAACTGGTACTAAACCTCAAACTAAACCCACTTACCATCCAAACAACGCTGGAAAATAGGAAAGACAGAATATGTAGTGTTTCCAAACTAAAGGCCCAAAAAGGGACCTCCTCAGCTCTAAAGGAAAATAGCTTGGTTGTCAGGGGGCCAAGAATTTTTAACCAGCTTCCAAAGGACCTGAGAAACAGTACAGGGGTCGAAGTTGAAGTCTTCAAGAGAAGACTAGTGCCTGGCTCAGGACGGTACCAGATGGATGGGCCGGGTGTACCTGACTATGTGCGGTGGAGAGTGCAAGAGAGCAACTCGCTCCTCCACCAAGCCAGGGCTAGAGGCGGGGTCACCAGCTTGACCTTCGTGTGAAGAAAGACCGACGCACGAAACCCAAACAAGGTTAACAAGGTTTTATATATATATATATATATATATATATATATATAGTAAGTAAGGCATATGATAGGGTGAACCACAATATTTTATTTGAAAAACTAGAAGACAGGAAGGTTCCCATGTACATATTAAATGTATTAAAATTTTGGTATTCCCTCCAATCTTTCACCGTTAGGTGGGACAATATACTATCCGAGTGGTTTGGCTCCTCTTGCGGGGTGAGACAAGGCTCCTTGCTCTCCCCTATGCTGTTTAATGTGTATATTGACGGATTGATTGCTTCACTTAATGATGCAACAGTGGGATGTTGTATAGATAACACAAGGATAAATAACTTAGTTAGTGCATATGATATGGTGTTAATAATTCCCTCTGTTAAAGATCTGGATCGGCTACTAAAAATATGTGCAATGTATTCGCAAAAACATGATATTCTTTTTAATGTTACAAAAACTAAGATTATGCAATTTCATCCTAAAAGCTGTAATCATCCAGCTGATATAAGGTTTAAAATGAATGGTGAAGTAATTGAGGGAGTACAAGAGTTTAAGTATTTTGGTCAAACTATTACCAGCTCCTTGAGTGATGACTCGGACATAAGAAAACAATCTCGAAGCCTTTGTGCTAAAGCGAATATGACTATAAGGAACTTTCGGTTCTGTGCAAGTGAAGCTAAAGACACTCTCTTTCGTACTTTCTGCAGTAATATGTAGCAACTCTGGGTGAATTATAAAAAAAGGTTCTTGCAGAACCCTAAATTTGCTGTACAACAGGTCTTTTAGACTCTTACATAAATTACCCCTGAGATGCTCAGCTTCGCAAATGTTTGCTACCCGCAATGTCCCGAGCTTCCCGGAGGTAACAAGACGTGCTCAATACAGTCTAATGCAAAGAATTAAAAAAATCACCCAACCCGATTATCCGAGCTATCCATGAGTCCTGCCATTTATACTCTAATCTATGGAATTCTTGGTACGAAAACGTCTGTCTGTAACTCCACTTAACTTCGACATTACAGTATTATTTCCAATCAATTGTGTATATATTCCTATCCTTAGTATATGACTGTCATTGTATTAATAATATTTGTCATATGGACTATAGTCTGCCAATAAACCTTTACTTTTTCATTTTCATTTTCATTTTCATATATATGTTGCACTCTTCTTCTGGATTTGTTCCCGTGGAACAGAAAAATACTCCCGGCGAAGTAGACCTAAAGAAATCGTCTCTATGTGTTACCTCTCCAGGCACTCGTTTACAGTGCGGTTTACCGGATCGGGGGAAGAAGAAAATGTCTGGCAAAGTTTTTTCGTTTAATTTATTCGAATCAGAAAGCCTTAATATTTGAAATAAAATTAATTGGAAGTCTAGTCGTTTCTAGTTTGACTTTAAATCAAAGTTACTTATTAATATACTCAGTAGATATTTGTCCCAAAGACTTCTTAAAAGCAATTTGCCCTCTCTCTGCCCGCTTAAATCAAGTTCCTTCATCTAATGTTGTCTGTTTGCTTCTCCTCCTGAAGGGAGATATTAACGGATTGGGCTTCCAGCGCCGATCGGGAGATCCGCGTCTAACCTCCGCGCGCAAAAATCTGAGTTAAGGGCGTGAGCGCTTGCTTTTTATATTAGAAGAACCGGAACCTACGTCATTCGTACAAAGAGCGTGGGACGTGTGAATACGTATGACGTCACCAGTACAAGGTGCCTTTGCGTCAACTCGCGTGTGAATTTCGTTTGAATGGAAATACCAAATGCATGATATATAGTCACGAGAATTACTAAATGTAGGGTGTATGGTCATGAAAATATTCGCAACTCTTAATTTGGCCCAGTGAGGATTACTAAATGCAAGATGTACTGTATATGGTCATGAAATTATTCGGAACCCTTAATTTTGCCCAGCGCATCCAGGAGAGCCAATCCTTTTTCTACTAATAATTTCATGTAAGCTCACGAAGTACGTCATTATGTAAAATGAAATAGTTTCTTGTTTGCATAGGGGAGCGGTCGTGAAGCGACATCAAGTTTTTATAGCTTCAGGGTTTGTATGGTTTTAACGAAATAAAGTAAATTGGAATTGGAGGAGAATATAATATACTAGCAGAGTTACCCGGCGTTGCCCGGGATGTAAGAGTGTGTCAAAATAAAGTAAAGTACGCGTGTGTGCGTGCGTGCGTCCGTGTGTGCGTGCGTGCGTGTGTGTGTGTGTGTGTGTGTGTCTGATCCAGCCATAGCTCCAAAATGAAAGCAGTTACAAACATAAAACTTCACGCACATATTGATTAGGTCCCGAGGTTGTGCACCTGGGTGTTGAATGCCCGGTTAGGTCAACTGTACGCCCTTGACGATTGGTTAGGTTAAGTTAGGTTAGGTTAAGTTAGGTTAGGTTAAGCTTTAACGAAAATATCACGGGTTAGGTCAACTGTACGCCCTTGACGATTGGTTAGGTTAAGTTAGGTTAGGTTAAGTTAGGTTAGGTTAAGCTTTAACGAAAATATCACGACTCAACCTAACCAAACTAACCTAACCAACCTAACCTAACCATTCAATTTAGGTTGGTTAGGTTGGTTAGGTTGGTTAGGTTAAGTTAGGTTAGGTTAAGTTAGGTTAGGTTAAGCTTTAACGAAAATATCACGACTCAACCTAACCAAACTAACCTAACCAACCTAACCTAACCATTCAATTTAGGTTGGTTAGGTTGGTTAGGTTAGGTTGGTTAGGTTAAGTTAGTTAGGTTAAGTTAGGTTAGGTTAAGCTTTAACGAAAATATCACGACTCAACCTAACCAAACTAACCTAACCAACCTAACCTAACCATTCAATTTAGGTTGGTTAGGTTGGTTAGGTTAGGTTGGTTAGGTTGGTTAGGTTAGGTTAGGTTAGGTTGGTTAGGTTGGTTAGGTTAGGTTGGCTAGGTTAGGTTAGGTTGGTTAGGTTAGGTTGAGTCGTGATATTTTCGTTAAAGCTTAACCTAACTTAACCTAACCTAACTTAACCTAACCAATCGTCAAGGGCGTACAGTTAACCTAACCGGGCATTCAACACCCAGGTGCACAACCTCGGGACCTAATCAATATGTGTGTGAAGTTTTATGTTTGTAACTGCTTTCATTTTGGAGCTATGGCTGGATCAGACACGCACGCACGCACACACGCGTACCTACCTATTTACCTACCTACCTACCTACCTACCTACTGTACCTACCTACTGTGCACACCATTAGATTCCCCGTGAAAAGTTATATCTGATTCACTACCTTAAACACTATTTGGTGTAGCCATATTCATTTCAATAGAGAACAAACAAACAGACAACCAAACAAACTTCGTCTTTTATATATATAATATATAAGAATAAGTATATATATATATATATATATATATATATATATGTGTGTGTGTGTGTGTGTGTGTGTGTGTGTGTGTGGTGTGTGTGTTGTTTCTGCGTGTGCGTGTGCGTGTGTGTGTGTTCACAATAGAACCCCTCTCAAATGATTACTGAACGTGGAATATATAAAGCTTATCATAGAAATATGAAGATATAAAGATAATATTAACGCATTATAAAAACTTCTGAGATAAAAATTAGGAAGTAATTTTCATATTGTCATAAAACTTGTAATAAAATAATATTCACAAATTGTGTAAATAACTAGTGTACATGTATTTCCTACTAGAAATGTAATTGTACAGTCCCCTGCAGTATTCGTGCTCCACCCCTGTATAGCCCTCTCCGAGATGTGAAAACAACGCAGTCCCGCTTTCTCCCCCACCATCACTCCCTCTCTCTCCTCTTCCCCCTCTCAGGTGTTGTCATAGTAATACTTTTATTTTTTGAAAACCTATGACAGAATAAATATATTGTTCACTGCAGTTTTGGTGGTAATGCTACGACGACTATGTATTTTATCCATGCATTATTCCTAAATTTAGGGAATACTGTACAGTACTTAGGTTATTTTACAAACGTGAGATACTTTAAAAACTTTCAATCATAGGATTTTGATGTGGTCATGTTAGAGTTAAAGTGTAAGATAAGTTGTAGTATCGACTTTTCCTCCAGGCAATAACATTTCTGTTTAAAGTCCATGCATCATCAATAAATGATTATTCAGAAAAAGGTCTATCCATGGAGAGATAATGATAACATTGTTCAATTTTTTATTACAAAAATAAACATGAATCAAATAAGTTTAGGGATTTTCTTAAGAACATACAAAACATAATGTTCAAATTATAAGGAAGTGATAATTGTTCAAGTAAATAAATATACATTTACTACATCACAACCATAACATTATTATACACAATTACTCAATACTTGGTCCATCCTCCATTATTATTATTAATGACCTCTCATAGCCTATTTGAAACAGATGCCACGTGATTGTAGGTGAGTTGTGGGTTCGTGCGGAAACGTTCTCACTCTGCCATGGTGTGTTTCAGCAGGTGCCGAGATGTCCGCTCCTGCCTAGGCTCCCAAGCGTTAACGACATTTGCCCACACATTTTCAATGGGGTTTAGCTCACACCCTTTGGTGGGCCAGTTCAGCAACTTAACATCTCGTTCTTCCTGAAACCACCGTCTGATGATCCTGGCAGTATGAACAAGGCAATTATCCTGTAAAAAGAAATTAGCAAAACTTGCGAGTTCACATTCTATCCATACTTTTTTGAAGTTGCCTTAAGAGGACGTAAAAATAAATAAATAAAAATAAAGATACATTTTCAATTACATTTTAAACTACATTTACTAATGTCCTCCTTTAATCATATTACCTTAAAATATACACTGTTTGACCTTAATTAAGTCATTTTCTTGAAAGCATATCCTGTGTAATGAAAATAATTTAGTTGTATTACTTACCTGCATAAATGTAATTCGCTCAGAATGGGCAAAGCGTGTGTCCTTACGGTTGGCAGCAGCACCTCCTCCAGTAACTCTAAATACTGATTGGCTGTAAACCTCTCTTTAATTTGTGCCAGCAATCCAATGCCATACAGGTGCACCCATCCCCGCACGTTGAAGGTCACGTGTCCATTCCTTGCCACTTCATATATGTGTTGGCGGGCATACCTCGTATTGTCTGGTCGCCAACAATGAACACGCCCATGTGTAGTGGAGGCGAAATATTTTTTCATCTGAGAAGATAACTGCCCCAGTATGCGAGGTCTTCATTAATATGCTACTGGATAAACTGCAGCCTCGCCTCTCTGTGTCGCTCCTCGAGTCTCTCTTTAACGGCAAGTGTCCTGTGGTTATAACCTGAGGCATGCAGTTAGAGAGTTCAGAAGAGCAATGTCCGTTATGATAGCGATAGTAAAGAGAAAGTGAGGCAATGCGGAGAAGAGAGAGTTACAAGGAGTTACAAGGAGAAGTACCTCAAAAGGCCTTGCGGCCCATACCGAGGAGGTACCAATGGCAACAGGTGCCAAGGAAAATTTTCTACACCCTCAAATAGTGTGCAAGATTTGGTCTAACCTTTTCTTGAAGTGATCCACAGAGGAACTGTTCACAACTTCTGAAGGTAACCTGTTCCACGTGTCACAGATCTTATAGGTAAAGTAATTCCCACAAACACTAGTCCTAAACCGTTTCAAATCCAACTTCCAACCATTGTTGCGAGTTGGGTTATCATTTAAACGAAACATGCTTCAAAAATTGACATCGTTGAACCCGCGTAAGTGCTTGAAAACCTCGATCAGTTGACCGCGTAGCCTCCGAGTTTCCAGCGAAAACAAGTTCAGGGCGCGTAAGCGTCGATTGTAGCCCATATGCCTAACGGAAGGGATTAACTTTGTGGTCCTCGCCTGCACTCACTCCAGCCTCTCAATATCTTTCCTGAGGGTGGACGACCAGAACTGCACTGCATACTCCAGGTGCGGCCGAACCAGGGAATTGTACAGAGAGAGCACAATCTCCTTGTTCCGAAACTGAAATTGCCTCCTGATATAACCCAACAGCTTCTGGGCTTTCTTTTCCACCTCTACGCACTGTTTCGTAAACTTAAGGTCGCTGCTAATTAGCACACCCAAGTCCTTTTCCAAATCAGTGGCCTCGATATTGTTCCCCAACATCGAGTAGTCCGACTTGGGATTGGCGTAGCCAATGTGCATCACTTTGCATTTACATTTATTTGCTCGATCGCTTCGGGCGTCCTAACATTGGCCCCAAGCTTGGTGTCATCAGCGAATTTGGCGATCCGACTGACGATGCCAGCGTCGATATCATTTATGTAAATGATAAACAACAGTGGCCCCAAGACGGAACCCTGAGGAACCCCACTAGTGACCGAGGCCCAACCCGAACTAACTCTTTTAATTACAACCCTCTGCCGCCTATTCTTCAGTCAGTTTTCAATCCACCTACCTACTTCCCCACCGATACCCAGCGCGCGGACTTTCGCCATTAGCCGGCGGTGAGGTACCTTATCAAAGGCTTTCTGAAAGTCGAGATAAAGTATATCAATCGCCCTACTCTTATCATACTCACTCAACAAGACGTGGAAAAACTCGAGCAAGTTGGTGAGACACGACCTATGCCGTCTAAACCCATGTTGGGAGTCCCCAAGCAGCTTGTACGAATCCAAATGGTCAACGATCCTATCCGCTATTATCCCCTCTAATAATTTATCTACAACTGAAGTGAGACTAAGGGGACGATAGTTGCCTGGACTTTCGTGATCCCCTTTCTTAAAGATAGGGGTCACATTGGCTTTCCTCCAGCCACCAGGCACCTGGCCCGTCTCCAACGATTTGTTGAAGACTGTAGCCAGGTGGGGAACCACCTGGTCGTGCACCTCCCGCAACACTCTGGGGAGAAACTGGTCTGGCCCAGGAGCCTTAAACGCGCTCAGTTTGTCTATTCTATCGGCAACGACTGTCGCGGTACATCGAACACTATCCAGGCCAGCACCTTCGTGCCTGACGCCTGGCTCGTGGATGACGCGAGTGTCCTCCCTGGTGAACACGCCCGCAAAGTACTCATTAAGCACATTAGCGATGTCCGCGTCGGAGGTCCACAGAACGCCGCAATATCATGCTTCTAATGGGCTTTCAACTATTAACATAACTGAAGAACTCCTTAGGGTTCCCCTTGCAGAGGCTTGCCACCCGTAGTTCTTCGTTGCGTTTCACTAGCCTAACCTTCGCCTTCACTTCCCTACACAGGCGGACATACGCTTCAGTGTTCTCATGGGAACGATTGGCCTTCGCCCTCCTATACGCTACTTTCCTATTTCGGAAAGCCGAAGCGAAGAGAGATTGAAGACTATCAGTGAGAAGCAGGGAAATGATGAGACGAAAAGCCTTTGATTCCACCCGGTCAAGTACGGCTGTGTGGGTTGAACTATGAGACGCATACTCCATACGGTGGCGAACAAAACCTCTGTACAGAGAGAGCAACTGATTGGGGGTGAAGAATCTGCGGAGGTGGTACAGCACACCTAACCTCTTAGAAGCTGTTTTAGAAAAAGAGTATATGTGATCTTTCCAGGAAAGATCGCGAGAAAAGGAAACACCAAGAATGTTAAGAGAAGAGGAAGAATTGATTTATGTGTAAGATTGTGATGAGTAGACAGATGGAGGAACTGAGGTTTTGAGGCATTGAAAGCCACAAGGTTTTCTCTGCCCTAATCAGATATAGCAGAAAGATCAGAGGTCAGGTGCTCCATAGCCGTACTACGCGAATCATGGAGTGACTATTGAGAGGGACGCTTTGGGAAGCGGGTGGAGAAGTGAAGAGTGGAAACATCGGCATAGGAGTGAATAGGACAGGAAGTGCGAATTAAAAGATCATTAATAAATAAAAGGAAAAGAGTGGATGACAGGACAGCACCCTGAGGAACACCACTATTAATAGCTTTAGGAGAGGAACAGTGGCCATCTACAACTGCAGCTATAGATCGGCCAAAAAGGAAATTAGAGATGAAGGAACAGATTGAAGGATAGAAACCGAAGGAGGGCAGTTTCGAAATTAAAGATTTGTGCCAGACTCTATGAAAAGTTTTTGATATGTCTAGCGCAATACCAAAAGTTTCTCCGAAATCCCGAAAGGAGTACCTCCTAACTGTGTCAGCTGACACGTCGAGATAAAGTTGATCTCGAACAGCAACTGCATTTGTAATAAGATTTTTCTGGAATTCATCCAACATCCTCCTCTCTTCTTCCGGGGTTGTTTTTCTTGGTTTCCCAGATCTTGGACAATCTAGGAGATTCCCTAATGCCTCCCACCCCTGCAACCAACGGCGAACTGTAGTTCGAGCGATTCCCATCTCCCTTGCTATGGCCGAAACAGAAAGACCTGCATCTCTCAACCCAATTATCCACCTTCGATGTGCACGTTTCTCTTGAGACGAGTTCTTTTCCAGAGCGGATGTTCACAAGACGGAGTACTAGTGCTGTCTGAGCTTTGATAAAGTCAGCAACCATGTCAACACCCTGGGTTGGGCCGTCCTAGTTACGTCACTGCCATATACGAGCTGTAAGTCGTTTCCCTCTTACCATACTTTAACCCATTTCTTTTATTTAGGTCAGTGGTTCTTAACCGGGGGGGGCGCGCCCCCCTAGAAACAGGAATTTCTCTAATTGTATTTGTTATTCTCTTAACGAGAGCATGGGCTAATATTGAGAAGTTATTGAGAATGTTATTTTGATTGAAGGGGGGCGTGGAGGGAAGGACCAATTCCTAGAGGGGGCATGGTAGTAAAAAGGTTAAGAACCACTGATTTAGGTATACCATAATAATTGAGATAGTCGTGATTTTTTCTTTTTACTAATGCAAGTATCCCTTTCCCTTTATGTATTATGAAAATGAAAATGAAAATGAAAAGGTTTATTGGCATTGTCCATATGACAAATATTATTAATACAATGACAGTTCATACACTAATGATAGAAAATATACAATTGATTAGAAATAATACTGCACTGTCGAAGTTAAGTGGAGCTACAGACAGACGTTTTCGTACCAAGAAGTCCATAGTTTAGAGGATAAATGGCAGGACTCATGGATAGCTTGGATGATCGGGTTGGTTGATTTTTTAATTCTTTGCATTAGACTGTGTTGAGCACGTCTTGTTACCTCCGGGAAGCTCGGGACATTGCGGGTAGCAAACATTTGCGAAGCTGAGCATCTCAGGGGTAATTTATGTAAGAGTCTAAAAGACCTGTTATACAGCAAATTTAGGGTTCTGCCAGAACGTTTTTTATAATTCACCCAGAGTTGCTGACCGTATATATTACTGCAGAAAGTACGAAAGAGTGTGTCTTTAACTTCACTTGTACAGAAACGAAAGTTCCTTATGGTCATATTCGCTTTAGCACACAGGCTTCGAGATTGTTTTCTTATATCCGAGTCATCACTCAAGGAGCTGGTAATAGTTTGACCCAAATACTTAAACTCTTGTACTTCCTCAATTACTTCACCATTCATTTTAAACCTTATATCAGCTGGCTGATTACAGCTTTTCAGATGAAATTGCATAACCTTAGTTTTTGTAACATTAAAAAGAATATCATGTTTCTGCGAATACACTTCGCAGACATTTAGTAGCCGATCCAGACCTTTAACAGATGGACTTATTAACACCATATCATCGGCATAAACTAAGTTATTTATCCTTGCGTTATCTATACAACATCCCACTGTTGCCTCATTAAGTGAAGCAATTAATCCGTCGACATACACATTAAACAGCATAGGGGAGAGCAAGGAGCCTTGTCTCACCCCGCAAGAGGAGCCAAAACACTCGGATAGTACATTGCCCCACCTAATAGTGAAAGATTGGTGGGAATACCAAAATTTCAATAAATTTAATATGTACATGGGAACCTTCCTGTCTTCTAGTTTTGCAAATAAAATATTGTGGTTCACCCTATCATATGCCTTACTTATATCAAGGAAACAGCTATAAATGGTTGAATTACTGTCAATGTATTTAGATATTGTTTCTTTAAGTACATAGATACACAGGTCAATTGAGTGGGACCTTTTAAAGCCAAACTGATTAGATGTCCATAGAAAATCATTTAATCGGAGTAGCAAGAGTTTTTCTAGTAGTTTCGAGAAGCAGGAAGCGACAGCAATGGGCCTGTAATTATTGCTGCACAGAATGTCTCCGTACTTATTTTTGACCAAGGGCAAGATATATACCCTCATGAACTCTGCAGGGATATAGCTATGAGCAAGCATGGCTGATAGGAGCAATGATATATGCAGACATACTACGTCATTTGCATATTTTAAGTGCTCATTCGATAAGTCATCTACCCCTGACGCAGAACCAGTCTTTAACTCTTTAATTAACCTCTTTACTTCAGAAAATGATATCAAAATATTTTCCCTTGTCCCTCCCACAATCGTTTCGCTGTAATCTATCTTAAGATTATCCCTACTCACACTATTAAGAATGTTAGAGTAGTGATTTTTCCACAGCTTTGCAATTTCATCCTCCCCCAACACCCCATCGATTGTCGGAGGGAGGACATTTTTGACACCCGTTTGATTCTTAACAAATTTCCAAAATTTGTTATTATCGTTATTTATGCGAGCTTCACAGGCTTTTGATGCTCGAATAGACTCTTCTTCCTGTTTACATCGCCTTATGGCCGCCTTATACTGACCCCGACTTCTACACATATTCACGTATACTGGTTCTAATCTGGGTCTACCATGAAAGCACCACAAATCATAGGCGTCTTTCGATTCCCTCTTCAGGGGGGCAATAAAATCATTCCATCCAGGAATAACCTTCCAGTCGATTATAGTCGATTGCAACACTATTACTATTACATACTTTGTATAACAATCGTTAATCATATTGCTCTTTTCTCTATTTAAGAATATTATCTATTTTATACGTTGCATTGGAAACTGATGGAAAGCATATGTGATAGCGGTATATAGAGCAGTGTTTCAAGGCTAAAAAATAAAGTGCGGGAGTATTTACACACACACACACACACACACACACACACACCACACACGATATCCACCTCTCACTCTGACCGGATGCTACCCCTGTCCCCCTCCCCCTCCTCATATCCCCACCTCCTCTTTCCTTTTGCTTCGCCCTCTCCAACCACTGCGTTGCTACCACATATCGGAGGGGGCTATACAGGGGTGGAGCGCGACTATTGCAGAGGACTGTACCTCTATATGATTCTATGCATATATGGTCACTATGATTTACCATATTTTATGCCTCATGAGACGCTACAAGTGGTAAGACGCACCCTATATTTAGCAAAGAATATTTAGGAGAAAAATATTTCGAAGAATTATCAGCCTGACAAAAAATATATTCCCATAACTGTATTAAAAGAACATTAAACAAAACAATAACATATGAGCCCTGAAGTGATTTTTGGAGACGTTTTTCAGGAAAAAAGTAGCGTCTTATGAGGCGTAAAATACGATATGTCTCTATGTCTCTCTACAGTGAAAATAATGTTTTCATTTTTTTATGCAGGAAGGAGGGGCCAAGGGCGAATGCCCGCAAAGACGTCCCTCTCATAGAGGAATTTATTTGAATTGATAAAAGGTTCAAAGATAAAATTTCTTAAACTTGTTAAACTTAAACTATTTTAACGTAGCCTAACCTAACATAATCCTGCGAACCTTAGCTACCCTTTCAGCAAAACGGTTAAGATCTCAAGTTTGATGATTGTTTTCATTCTACACTTTTTCACCTCTCGGAAAGATATTATAATCTTAAAAAGATGAAGTTGATAAGGAAGCATAATTTTGATTGAAAGCAATTTTGAGGGGTCTTCAAGCAAGAAAGGGAACAAGGTGACAGTAGATGAAGGTCGTAATATTGACGAAGAGCTGCTATAACCGCAGATAACCCAGTCTTCAAGAAAATCCTCTTGGAATACACATTCCAAACGTCAGTATAAAGAGAGCAGGAGAGAAAACAAATCTAAATTTCTGGAATTTAGAATGGAAACAGCTTCAACAAACATCAGCAAGACAAGAAGATATTGAGAAGTTTCTTAATGGGGTTTACGAAGAAGAGGGGGATTTTTAACCGTTTTATCAGAACGCTCAGAGTAATCGCTTGTAAGGAAAAAGATAAAAGCTTGTCCACTTATCGTTCGTTTTCTCAGAAGTGGTGATTAATGTCGACATAAGATGGAACGGAGATACAGATGCGATGTTTCTTAATGTCGATAAAAGGTGGAACGGAGATGCATGTATACATAATGTTTCTATAAACACTTAAGAGACAAAACCAATTAATTCGTTCTTCTGCCTTTCTGCCTGCAGACATTTTATTATGGAGACTTTTCATATGTATATTACAGAGCATATGGGCTGCATACAAGCTTGCTAATTTGAATTAGACTACACTGAATTCTATTTAATTTATACTCGTAGATTCAAATCCAGATCCTTCGCGATAGAAGAAAAGTTTTAAGCTTTCACTAAAAACAACGAAAGCAGAAATTAGAAATAAGAGGGAGAAGGAGGAGGAAGTCAAAATCTGTTTATTTATTTAGGCAGTACCATTAATATAACATAATAAACAATTTTCATACAAATTTTCCAATTACATAGTGTGTAACGATACGAGCGAGCAACTTTTTTCCTACCACTAAATTTCATTATTTTTCCTTTGAATTTATGAAATTATTTGAGAATTGCTTACGCATTTCTTTAGTTGTTTACCGTATGAAAATAATGTTCCTTTGGTTCACAGTAGATGTCATGCAGTAGTGATGCTGATGATATATCGGGTGGCTAAAAATAAAACCGCCTTGAGATTTCAACATCAATAACTTCAAAAATGTGCAGTTTACACTTCCAAAATTTACACAACTTTTATCACAATCTATTTAAAAGCCATCATAAAAATTTCACATCGCTACATAAAATACTTTTTTCACAGTTGAGGGAACAATGAGGCATGGTGAAAAAAAATGAATATCATAAATCCTAAATGTGTATAGCTGCACCTGGCAACTATTCTAAGACTTTTAGTAGTTTCCTTAGCCTGTTAATCTCTGAAAAACGTCAGATGATATAGGCTACGTCCATCTTAAATACTGTTTTTTAAACTTACCCTTCAAATTATGGTTCTAACTAATGGTCAAAAAGCCGTGATTGAAAAGTGTTTCTTGGAAAAAAGATGGACTGGGGCAAGAATTTTGAGGGAATTTCCAGGAATAACTTGTAATGTTACGTCTGTGAATAGAATAATTAAAAAACTTAAAGCAACTGGTCCGACGGCACGGAAGCGTGGAAGTGGTCGGCCTAAAACAGTTTAAAATCAAGACAATATACATATAGCAATGATCGAAATGATGAGCCTATCTCAAGAGGATCGACCTGGGTCACACTGCTCTCAGAGAAAAATTGCAAGAAATTTAGGTATCAGTCGAAGTTCCATACAAAGAATGCAAAGAACGGTAGGACTTAAAGCATTTAAAAGGATCCGTGTTTCAAGACGTGACAGCAATGTAAGAGCTTAAAAAAAAATTCGTTGTAGAAAATTGCTTGCTAGATTTTCGTTCAATGATGTTAAAAAAATAGTTTTTACAGATGAAAAAGACTTCACCATCGAGATTGCTCGAAACTCCCGGAACGATGTTGTTTATGGCCGGCGTAAGAAAGACATTCCTCCATCGAGACTTTACCACCAGACAAGTCGGTTTTCTAAAAAAATCATGGTATTAGCAGGTGTATCGGGAAATGTAAAATCGAAAATTCATTTCATTTCAGAAAATAAAAAAAATTAATTCAAAAACCTATGTAAATCTCTTGAGGAGAATCTTTTGCCTGATTGTCGGCGTCTGTATTATGGAAGCGATTTCATACTCCAGCAAGATGGTTCTACATCTCATACTAGCAAGTTCACACAGGATTATCTACAACAGAATGTAGTCAACTACTGTACATTGGAAAAAACGACTGGCCCCCGCAATCACCTGATTGCAATCCCATGGATTATTGCATATGGAACACTCCAGCAGAGAAGATTTATGAAGGCCAAACAGAAAAGTTTACAGAAATGTAATTAAAGAAAAAAATACTCGAATGTTGGGACAAAATAACATTAGCAGAAATCAGAAAATGTATCATGTCGTGGAAGAAAAGGTTAAGATTAGTTTGTAAGCAGGACGGCGGATATATTGATCATATTTGTTGATAAGATGTGAATAATCACATTTTTTCAGTTTATGATATTCGTTTTTTTCACCATTCCTCAGTGTTCCCTTAGCTGTGGAAAAAGTATTTTATGTAGAGGTGTGAAATTTTTATGATGGTTTATCAATAGATTGAGGTAAAAGTTTTGTAAATTTTGAAAGTGTGAACTGCATATTTTTGAAGTTATTGATGTTCAAATCTCAAAGCGTTTTTTTTTGGGCTACTCGATATATACAAAGAGGGAGAGAGAGAGAGAATTATTAAAGAACAGCATATATATATATATATATATATATACTGGCCCTGGAAAAAGCAGGCAGCGTGCAGCTTACCGATCTGTTCATCCTTCCAGAAAATCAGGTTGGTAGATAAATGGGTACCCTGGGTGGCCTTGTGGTTAAGACGCTGGGCTTCTGATCGGAAGGGCGTGAGATCGATCCGGGCAAGGACCTTGTAGTTTCTGATCACACTTGGTGTGTCGCGGTGCGGATTCCGCGTTAAGCTATAGGTCCAAAGTGGAGCAACAAGCTTGACCTTCGTCCGAATGAATAATTTGGGCGGAAGCCAAACCAAGGTTATATATACAGTATACACAGTATGTTCAGTCTATATATATTTCGTCTATATACATTGTTGAAGCCATTCGTGCGGTGAATACTCTAACTGTTTGGTGAAATTCTTTTAACGTGAGTGATATAAAATGCGTTTCTTTAAAGTATTTGTAAAGTTCATTATACGTTCCTTGTGATTCGCATATCATAAACCGTCAGCTTCCGTCTACAGAAACTCATTTTGAAAGAATTTCGCTTCGGTTGAAGGTTTGTTCTGAATAGGAGAGCGCTTTCAAATACACATCTGTTTTCTTGTCTTGATAAGCGGCGTAGAGAGAGCTAATTTTAAAGGGAGATCGTCTGTCTGACATGGTAGAATACGACGGGCGAATAAATGAACAAATGAAGTATGGAATACGCGTGACTTACATAATTTATGATTAAGATTCGAGTTTAATTATGATTGAGAGAGAGAGAGAGAGAGAGAGAGAGAGAGAGAGAGAGAGAGAAAATGATACATTATTTATTCTCTTTGAATGACTTAGATTAAATGCATTGTAATAAAAGTTATTTTCTCTATATGAAAATAGGTTCGTGAAGGGTTTTTTATTAACATCTGATTTTTTTTTAAATTCTTACTCTTTCAACCTTTCAAAAGTTCTGCCCCATGATTTTTCATTTCACGGAGGTCAAGTTTGTTGTCCCTCCTTCTCTAATGAATGGAAATAAAAAATAATACATATATACAGTTATATACGTTTGTGTTGCAAATTGCCCGCATTGCAGGATTTTGTGAAATAAAGTTAAAACAATTTGTAAACCTTATGAATAATTGAGTGCTTCATATTCTGTCTTTCATGTACAGTACAGTCTGGACAATCAGAATACTTGCAAAACATATACAGATACAGAGGTCGGGGGTTCAATTCCGGATGGGGCTGGTAATAATAATAATAATAATAATAATAATAATAATAATATAGGTGTTAACGCAATGGGCCGCATTTATCGAGTCTGAGGGGTGTGCCAGTTTTTGGCCCTCCAGACTGATTTAGTACTTTGGTTTCTAATAAATTCTACTAAAGAGAAGGACCTTAAAAATTAAAATACATTTGAAGTTACATTAATGCTCTACAATTAAAATATTAAAATCAAACATAGATTCTATAAAAATGAATTCAAAGTAAAATTAATATTAAAGGAACAATTAAAACTAATGAAAATTTGAATTAATTAAATATTGAATTAGTAATTGAAATTTATTTTTGTGGTTTAAAACAAAAAGGAAAAATAAAAATCCAGTGAAAGATTTTAATTTTTTAATTGATTTTTTTTACTCATGCTATTTTATCTTTCTTTGGCAGGGGATGGTCGCTAAGATTTGGAATCAAATTATAAGCCATTTTATTTTCATACAGGAAGGGTCAACGGCGAACGCCCGTAAAAACGCCCACCCCCTCCATAGAAAAAGAAGAGAGGCAAAATCAAGATTCAAAGTTTACACGATACCTGGACACTCTGCGTTTGAAAGATTGGAGGTCATAGACAGGGGAAAAGATGTATCGAGGAAGGTTGTTCCAGAGTTAACCGGTTGAGTAGATGAAAGATTGAGAATACCAACTCAACCTTGCGTTAGAGAAATGAACAGAAAAGGATGAGAATGTGTCGAAAGTCTGGTAATGCAAGCTCTCCACAGAGGAAGAGGTATGTGATAGTAAAGAGAGATTGAGGCGACATTGCGGCGAAGGGAGAGGGATTGAAGACATTCAGTAAGAGGCAGGGAACCGATGAGACGAAAAGCATTTGATGCCACCCGGTCAAGTAGAGCTGTTTGGGTTGAGCCATCACATGCATGAGAAGTGTACTCGATACAGGACAGAGCAAGACCCCTGTACAGACGCAGCAACTGAGTGTGGGTCGAAGAAACTGTGGAACTGGTATTGCACACCTAACCTCTTAGAAGATGTTTCAGAAAGAGAGTATATGTGATCTTGGCAGAAAAGATCATGAGAAAAATAAACACCTAGAATGTTAAGAGAAGAGGAACGATTGAGTTGTGTATTGTTGAATTAAGGGGATAGTCATGTGGATGATTGTAACGAGTAGACAGATGAAGGAACTGAGTTTTGAAGCAGTGAAAGTCACAAGGTTTTCTCTGCCTCAATCAGATAGAGTAGAAAGGTCAGAGGTCAGGTGCACTGTAGCCGTCTCACGCGAAGCATGGAGTGACTGGTGAGAGGATAGTTTTGTAAAACAGGTGGAGAAGTGAAGGGTGGAATCATCGGCATAGGAGTGGATAGGACAAGAATTGCGACTTAAAAGATCATTGTAAACAAAAGAAAGAGAGATGTTAACAGGACAGAGCCCTGAGGAACACGACTATTAATTGCTTTATGAGAAGAACAGTGGCAATCTATGACCGCAGCTATAGATCAGTCAGAAATGAAATCAGAGATGAAGATACAGAAAAACGGATAGAAATCTAAGAAGGTCAGTTTGGAAATAAGGATTTGTGCTAGACTTTATCATACGCTTTTGATATGTCTAGCGCAACAGCAAACGTTTCACCAAAATCCTGAAAAGAGGATGACCAGTAGCGTGTTCCTTGCGGAACCCATATTGACGATCTGTAAGAAGATTGTGAATAGAGAGTTGTTTAAGAATCTTCATACTAAGGATAGATTCAAAAACCTTAGAAAGGAAAGAAATCAAGACAATTGGACGATTAGAAATTTTGGCGATTCGAAGAACATATTTTACACGATTCCGGGAAGAAATATAAAACGGATTGAGTCAGGAGTTGGATGGCGACGGTACCTTCTGGAAACCTCCTCACTGTTGCGGATAGCATTAGAACAAGTAAAGTTAAACCAAGGGTTTTTTCTTGGCATTATTTACTAGGAAAAGAATATGGAATGTATTCTTCCATGCCCGAGAGAATCACCTCCGTGATACGCTCAGCGCATGTCAATTTGGCAAGCTGGATATATACCTCAGAAAGTAAATATACTCGTAGAATGCAATGAAAAATCTTAAAAAATAGTTTCAGTTTAAAACTAAGTTCGACACTCGCTAAAATAAGATAATAAACAATAATATAAAAACTTGAAGAAAAAATTATGTCATGATAGAATTGGAAATATATTTGATCGAAACCTATGTTATAGGTTTTCCAAATTTTGGGAAAGTGTCTTCTTTTATTTCCCTAACAAAATAAAACTGTAAACATAATCCTTACATTACTGAAAAATATTAATTAAAATTGAGCCGCACGTAAAATATTTCATATCTTTCCAGGTATATAAGTTTAACCAACGAGTTTTTCCCTAAATCCTAAACTTCTCTTTCAAAAAATACTTTTTCGTATGGGATTTTTTTGGCGAAATATTGTTTTATAAATTTACAATTGCTCTCAATTTTTTCTTCATAACTTTATGACACACACACACACACACACACACACACACACACACACACACACACACACACACACATTATATATATAGAGGGTGAGTTTTAAGTCAGGACACAGCAATTTTTATATTCAGTAGCTAATTCACTTTTTATTTAGTTTACAGTTTGACCTTCTCCCCTAGTGACGCCTATCTCAAATGAAGAACGTGTCGAGCTAGTGTTAATGTGTGGAAGTTGTAGCTTGAGACAGGTGGCTGGAGAATTTAATAGGAGACACCCAGAATGGAGATAACTGTGTTAGCTGCATTTTTGAGGAGCCCCCACAGGAGCACACTAGAATGTCTTTGGAATATGGTATCAGCAAACAAGTGTCGTCAAAATTCTCAGCAAACACAAGTGGCATCCTTACAAAATTCAGGTGTACCAGCATCTAAGTGAAGACGCTCCTGATGGAAGACTTCAGTTTTGTGAATGGGCTAGGGAGAAGTTGAGACAGGACCCTGAATTTGTATCCAACGTTTTGTTCAGCGATGAAGCTAATTTTTATGTTAATGGTGAAGTAAACCGTCAGGATTGTCGATACTGGCGTGAAAGTAACCCTAACTGGATGGAGGCGACCCGGATGCAGGGATGTGGGAAGGTAATGGTGTGATGTATCCTGTGGGGCACAAAAGTTGTTGGTCCTGTGTTCGTTGATGGAAACCTGAACGCTGAGAAGTACCTGCTGATGCTGCAGGAAACGATTATGCCATCACTTCTCAATGAAGAGGGCCATTTCCCAGTTTATTTTCAACAAGATGGCGCACCCGCCCAGTGTTGAGGAGGTCCCTTGTCAGGCCTTTAGTTTGGGAACACTACATATTCTGTCTTTCCTATTTTCTATCGTTGTTTGAATGGTAATTGGGTTTAGTTTGAGGTTTAGTACCAGGTTTTCGATCATTTTCCATATGTAGATTATGGTATACCTCTCTCTTCTTCTTTCCAGGGAGTACAGATTTAGTTTACGTACTCTTTCCAGTAGTTGAGTTCTTTGCAGCCATCAATCTTGGCTGTGAAATGTCTGCGTTTCATCTAGTTTATTAATTTCTTCCTTTTTATATAGGGACGTCAAAACTGAGCAGTATTCAAGTTTTGGCATGATCAGTGTTCTTAGTACCTGTTCCGCGACTCTTTTTGTTTTGTTTATCGCTATCTGATTTTGTGTTTCGAATTTGGCATCATCGGTCATTATTACCCCCAGATCGATCGCTTTCGTGCTTCTCTGAATTTCTTGTCTATCTGGAGCATAATATGCAGTCTGCTTAATTTCCTCTTTTCTACCATATGTCAAGAGCTAAAATTTCTCGGTGTTAAATGTCATATTGTTGTCGTCTGACCATTTGTGTATTTTGTTCGTGTCTCTCTGCAAGGCCTCCAGTTCATTTACATAGCTGATTTTTATGCTGATCTTTGTATTGTCTGCAAAGGATGTTACTATACTGTTGCTGTTTACTCCGCTGTCCATGTCTGTTAGCATGATAATGAACAGGAGTGGGGACAGCCCTGTACCTTGTGGTACTGAGCTGCGTAATTCCGATTCTGATGATATACTTTGATTTTTGACGACTTGTAGACGTTCTCTGAGGAAGTTGTAGATCCATTTTCCCACTTTGCTTGTTATTCCCATATATTTCATTTTATGTGCTATTATACCGTGATCACATTTGTCGAAAGCTTTAGCAAAATCCATGTATATGACAGCGTAGTTGTCATTGCCTTCCAGTGCATCTAGGATATTATATCTAGGATATGTGTGCTACGTAAACTAAATCTGTACTCCCTGGAAAGAAGAAGAGAGAGGTATACCATAATCTACATATGGAAAATGATCGTAAAACTGGTACCAAACCTCAAACTAAACCCAACGCTGGACAATAGGAAAGGCAGAATATGTAGTGTTCCCAAATTAAAGGCCCGACAAGGGACCTCCTCAACACTGAAGGAAAATAGCTTGGTTGTCAGGGGCCAAGATTTTTAACCAGCTTCCTAAGGACCTCAGAAACGTTACATGGATCAAAGTTGAAGTCTTCAAGAGAAGACTAGATGCCTGGCTCAAGACGGTACCAGATGAGCCGGGTGTACCTGGCTATGTGCGGTGGAGAGCGCAAGAGAGCAACTTGCTCCTTCACTAAGCCAGGACTAGAGACGGGGTCACTAGTTTGACCTTCGTGAGAAGAGAGACCGACGCACGAACCTGCGTCTCAGTGTGGTTTTAACCTTATGTAGACAACTGTTACAAATTTCTAATCTATCATTTATTTCTTATCCCTACAGAAAATTCTGTCCATATAGGGTTAAAGCAGGTTATGATGCAATATTTATTTTAAATACATATACGTATAGATGGCGCTAGGGTGCGAAAGACTTTTTCCTATAATGAAATTTTGAATCTAAGACTAAAAGTTTAAATTAATACGAAATTGAGTAAATAAATAAAATAAAATAAATAAATAAATAAATAATTAAATAATGTGTACTTTACCTAATAAAAATAGTGATGTGTGAAAAATCAGACATGAAGTGTGACAAAGTATGACATACTGTGGAAAAATTAAGAAATCTCGGATCAAGAACTTTGTGAGGTCTGACCTGTGTTTTAGGTCGGCAAATATACATACAAAAACAAAATATTTATGAAGCCTTCAAATTCCGAAGAATTCCATTCAGAAAGATAAGACTGAACAAATAAATTTGCATATAAGTGACTGGGCCAAACCCTAATTAGGACTTGGCCTAGTTTAAGATCAGTGATGCCAGGCAAGCCTCAGTAATAGGCTAATAATCTAGGGTAGAAGAAAACCAGGGGACTCAGGGCCCTACTCAGAGTGGGGCTAGTGGGAGAAGGTCCCTTTTGCCCAACTCTTGGCGGTCCTGATGCTAGGCCTATTATAGCCTAGTGACATAAAATGGACCAGGTGTAGAATGTACCTTTTTTGGGGGAATTTCCAGAATTCAGACGTAGTTCAGAGGCAATCAATGATGCCAGGCAGACCAAAATAGGCTAATTCCGAATAATAAGGTAAAACTTCACTATTCAGAGTGTTCACAGACACAGCCCTTGGGGCCCTAATTACTAACCTAACCAAACCAACGTAATTTAACCTAATCTAACCTAACCAAGCCCAGTCTAACCTAATCTAACATAATGCCAAGCTGTTATGGACTCTGCCTCTGAACACTGTCTTGACAAAGTTTTGCCAATAATAATAATAATAATAATAATCATAATAATAATAATAATAATAATAATAATAATAATCATACTAATAATGATAATCATAATAATAATAATAATAATAATAATAATGATAATAATAATACCACGTTCCTTCGTGATGTAGTGGTTAGCGTCGCTGACTACGAATCCATCGGCCCGGGATCGAGACCCGGTGACGGCAGGCGGCGCGCAGCAAAACCCAGCTGTTCATCCATCCACACAATAAAAAAAAAAATTGTTTGGTAGATAAATGTGTACCCTGAATAGCCTAGTGGTTAAGAAGCTGGTCTACTGGTGGGGCGTGGGTTCGGATTCCATGTTAAACTGTAGGTCTAAAGTGGAGTGAAAAGCTTGACCTTCGTCAGAATAAACAATTCGGGCGGAAACAAAACGAAGGTACTCTTTTATGTAGTAATAACATAATAAAGGATTACTTCATTACTTAAGTTTTTGTTTCAAGATAAGGATTTTATTGCTGATGGCTGCTTAGAGTACTTTTTACGGATGATCCCAAAATGGATTTGGTATACACACAGTGAAATACATTTCAAATTCAATGGGAAAATTGGCCACTACAGTTTATAAAACGTGAATATATAATAATGTTTGCATCGTATTTTAGCTAAGGAATTTTAGATTAATATTTTATAATTATATTTAGAGTGATTTAATTTAATATGGCTATTTATGGTAAGAGTACTGTACTTTAAAAGTTTTTATTTTTATTTCCAAGTTTATAATTTCTTAGTTTTAATAAGTAACTAAAATTAGGGAAATAGGGTAAATATGGTCCTATTCATGTAGGCAAATTGACACGCTGGGACCTCACTCTGGTGGCCATTTTAAGCAAATTCAAAATGGCTGCCTCGATTCCACAGCCAAAACCATAAAATGCCATATCTCAGGAATTAGTGGGCCGATTTCGATGACCTTGGGCTCGTTTCTCATACTTTTGAGAATGCCTGATCAATCTAACTATGTTTCGGAAAGTTTCGAGGTCAAGGTCACATGATAAGTCATGGTCAAGGTCATTTTTTACCCTAAAACACCTATATCGCTCTATCTCTGAAACGGCTGGGCCAAATTTGATGATCTTGAGTTCGTTTCTGTCAGATTTCATAGCTCCGCGGTTGCAATTGCGGTTGTCAGGAAGTCACAACCGCGCGGTTGCAGTTTCGGTTGTTTGGTTTAAAGTTGAATTATCACTGTAACCTGTGTGAACTTATTGAGAATAAGAGGATATTGGCAAATCAAAGATTAACTAGTTTTAGCCACACTATTTGATAGTCAAGTGTGTTTCCAGGGTGCGAGACAAGAACCCAACGCGTTATGCACCCCACCACCACTTTCTCCAACCTCCGCCCATCTGAAAGTGGTTATATTTACAGTTACACAAAACTAATCAAGAACATTGGGCAAGATCATCATTACTACAAGTCAAGTTATGACAGGGAGGGTGTCAAAACTGATCATACAATGAGAACACTAGATAAGACCATCATTGTTAAAACAAGCACCTTGGCAGTGTCGTCCAGAGCGGCACCAACTCATTCTGAGTGAGATCATCCATCCTCAGTCAGAAGGATTAGGGATCTCTTGATGAAGCCGCAGCGCCTGACCCCAAAGGAAAGCTGCCTGAAGAATGCAAAGATGCAAAAGGTCAAGCTCTCAAACACAACTCAGCCTTGGTCACTCAGTTGTTCCTATCTGTGCAATGACGACCAGATGGATGCAGATATTGATGAGTTTTTCATGTATAAAAACCAAAAAGAACCCCCATCATTAGCTGTTGCTGGTCGTTTGCGAACTGGTACGAAGTCCGATCTCCTGAAATGCTTCGAGAAGGTCAATGGAAAACCAGATGGAGATTCAACAGTGAAAATCTTCGATGGTCCTGTTGTAGTCCATTTTATTCAACCCGCCCAAACCGTGAGCACGATCGGTGAATATATGAAGAAGCAACTAGTGCCATTTGCAAGATCTCATGCCTCTGGTTATGTTGATCGTATGGATTGGATATGGGATATCTACCCTGAGAGAAGCCTGAAAGACCAAGCTCATGAGAATCGAGGAGATGGTCCAAGGAAAAAATTGACTCCAAGACTCCCATCAACCGAAAAGAGTGAAGTGCCATCCTCAAAAATGTAGAGAACAAAACAGAACTCTTCACACTCGTGAGTAAGGGGTTAGCTGAGGAAGATCTGGGTGTGCAACTCATCATAACACAAGAGAAAAAGGTCCTCACACAACCACCCTGTGACACGGAGGGTCTGGAACTGTGTAACCATCAAGGAGCTGACACAAGGATGATCCTCCGCCTCAAACATGCAGCTCAGCACAGCCATGACAAAGCATACTTCCGCACAGTGGACAGTGATGTCGTGGTTGTCGCAATCTCATCGTTCCCTGAACTGTCATTGTCTGAACTATGGGTGGCTTTTGGGACTGGAAAACACTTCCAATGTTTCCCCATTCACGTGCTAGCGTCGCAGCTCGGCCCAGAGTTGGGACTTGCGCTTTCCTTATTCCATGCACTGACAGGCTCGGACACTAAATCGCACTTTGTAGGAGTTGGCAAGAAGACAGCTTGGAAAGTGTGGAAGCTCTTTCCGGAACTCACGGATAGCCTACTCGCAATATTGCGTGATCCCGACTTGTGGAGCTGCTATCGTGAACCAAGCTCGGAGGAAGATGTTCTCACGAGGAAGCAGAACCCTCGACAATATCCCACCTACCCAGGCAGCTCTATTTCAACATGTGAGACGATCCATTCTTCAGACAGCTTTCATTTGTGGTCAGGCGCTGCGGCTTCATCAAGAGATCCCTGATCCTTCTGACTGAGGATGGATGATCTCACCTCAGAAGGAGTTGGTGCCGTTCTGGACGACACTTGCAGATGTCAGTAAACCTTTCGCGATCCTCCGACACTGTGGATGTAAGAAATCATGCACTGGCAAAAGCAAATGCAACAAAGCGTACTTACACTACACCTCCTTATGCCACTGCCAAGGTGCTTCTTTTAACAATGATGATCTTATCTAGTGTTTTCATTGTATGACCAGGTTTGACACCCTCCTGTGTCATGACTTGTAGTAACGATGATCTTGCCCAATGTTCTTGATTAGTTTTGTGTAACTGTAAATATAACCACTTTCAAATAGGCAGAGATTGGGGAAAGTGGTGGTGGGGTGCATAACGCGTTGGGTCCTTGTCCCGCACCTAGAAACACACTTGACTATCAAATAATGATTGACTTTGCAGTTAGACAGTGTGGCTAAAACTAGTTAATCTTTGATTTGCCAATATCGCTCTTATTCTCCATAAGTTCACACAGGTTACAGTGATAATTCAACTTTAAACCAAACCACCGCAACTGCAACCGCGCGGTTGTGACTTCCTGACAACCGTAATTGCAACCGCGGAGCTATGAAATCTGACAGAAACGAACCCAAGATCATCAAATTTGGCCCAGCCGTTTCAGAGATAGAGCGATATAGATGTTTTAGGGTAAAAAATGACCTTGGCCATGACTTATCATGTGACCTTGACCTCGAAACTTTCCGAAACATAGTTAGATGATCAGGCATTCTCAAAAGTATAAGAAACGAGCCCAAGATCATCGAAATCGGCCCAGTAATTCCTGAGATATGGCATTTTATGGTTTTGGCTGTGGAATCGATGCAGCCATTTTGAATTTGCTTAAAATGGCCGCCAGAGTGAGGTCCCAGTGTGTCCCCACCCTGGAAATGTTTCTATATGTGAAAAGGTAAGTTCATGATAAATTTCACACTTTCTACCACATCTGAACGATTTTTGCATTAACTCACCCCACTATAACACGTTTCGCGAAGAGAATTGTTAAATGAGTTGCATCACAAATTCGTATGGTACACAAGTTGTCCATTTAACGCGCTGTGGATGACCGGCATGTCAAATTTGGTAACACCGCAATTACTTCGCGAACCGACAGGCGTTATTACAAAAGTGTTAGTTGCCTGAAGGTTATTTTAAAGAAAACAAACATAAAAAATTCACTGTACATTTGGAGTAATTTTTTCTATGAAAGTTTAGAATTTTAGAAATTGCGTTTGGATGAGGTTGGCAAAAGTATATATATATATATATATATAGAGGGTGAGCGAAAAGTTCCTGTGCACCTGTCCACTTCCAACACACTGCATTTACAGGTTCACTGCACTTCTTGTAGGTGCACAGGAGCTTTTCGCTCACCCTGTATAACTGTACTCTATAAGACTGAAGTTAGGAAAAATCAAACTTAATGTATATTTCAGTGTAAATGTCTTATTATTAAACATAATAAAGGTTGGGTATGTATGCACTATGGTCAGATCACCTCATAATGGCGTGTTCTGTTCTTGAAGAAGAGTAGCAAAAATTAAGGTTTTATGAACTGTAATTACTGAAGAAAGAAAAATTAAACTTGATTCTCTTAATTCAAGTTTTCACTGAGAATATTCACTTAAGGTTAATATGTTTATATTTTCCATATAATGTACACGCGGATTTAGCAAATCACTTGAACCTATTGTAGTTCGCATTATGCGAGTATGTATTGATATTTACAAATGATTTATTTGAATAGAAGTTGACTTTAAAATATTAATGGGTTCCATTAGTTCACCGAACATGGTCCTCACACTTAATTTGTTTATGCAAAACGGTAATGATCTTTATAATGAAGTATTCGCAAGTTATTTCTACAAGGTGTCCCATAAGTCCCTTTACCTCCCTTACCAATCTCTATATTCTATTAGGAAAAGTTCATGGGTAAAGGAACTTATGGGTGTTCCATAAGTTCCTTTACCCATGAACTTTTTCCTTATAGAATATAGAGATTGGTAAGGGAGGTAAAGGGACTTATGGGACACCTTGTAGAAATAACTTGCGAATACTTCATTATAAAGATCATTACCGTTTTGCATAAACAAATTAAGTGTGAGGACCATGTTCGGTGAACTAATGGAACCCATTAATATTTTAAAGTCAACTTCTATTCAAATAAATCATTTGTAAATATCAATACATACTCGCATAATGCGATCATTTACTGCAATAATAAGTCTTGGATTAGTTTATTGCCTTCTGTTAGGTGGCGTAATCATGAATTATTACTTTCCATTGCACAATTCAAGCGGAAAGCGGTCTTAAAATCTCAACATAAATTACATGCGGTCATTATTTACATCATATTATATACATCACATTATATGTGCAACCTCTGCATATTATCGCAAAGATATTTTTAAAAGCCGAGTAACCCAAACTATTATAGATATTTCACAGGTGACTGAAATTTCTAGGCAGCATATGTGGAGTACGTGTTTATCTGCTGTTTATGGATACATCACTTTTCTGAAAAGAAGAATGAGAAAATCGAATAGGACTCTCATTCTCTTAATTTCAGCTTTTAGGTATATACATATGACAAAGAAATATATATGTATATATATATATATATATATATATATGATGAATAAAACCACTTTCGTGAAATAATTTTCATATATATATATATATATATATATATATATACAGTGGTGTAGTGCTGTGGGAACGCGTGGGAACGGCGTTCCCTTACTTTTTTTGGGAGAGGGAACGGCGTTCCCTCACTATTTCAAATAAATCCGAACTTACAAATCTCTAACGTCATGAAATTTTAATTCCCACCCCTAGAAGAAATATGAGAAAGAATCATTAACTGCTTCATTTCTTTTAGCTTCGACTGAGGCAATGCTAGCCTATAAAGATCTGGTGAAACAGTCACCACGGCGTACCAGTTGTTAACTTTTTTTAGTTAATCATTCCAGTTGTTAGCTATTTTTATTGATCGTACTGGATGTCGTATATCTAATGACACTGGAAATACTGCATCTTCAACCTTGGAATATATCCTAATATCCAGTGCATATGACCTCAAAATATCCCTGAAATTGGTCAGATTTCAAAAGATTTCCCAGGGGGCTTACAGTGCCCCCGGACCCCCAGCTGTATGGGCTCGCCGCGCTCGCCATTGTCCCCCCCGCATCTGAGTAACACTTCCAAAATGCGTTCCCTCACTTCTTTATTTAGCACTACACCACTGTATATATATATATATATATATATATATATATATATATATATATATATATATATATATATATATACCTTTCCTTTCAACCTTTCAAAGGTTTCGTGCGATGATTCCTCATTTCACGAAGGTCAAGCTTGTCGCCCCTCCTCTCGAGTTGGCCTGATGAAGTAGTGAGTTGGTTTCCTGTACTCTCCATCTCACATAGCCAGGTACGCCCTGCTCATCGGGGATTGTTCGGAGCCAGGCGTCTAATCTTCTTTTGAAGATGTCCATTGCAACATCATCCGTGTTCCTTAGGTCTTTGGGCAGCTGATTAAGCAGTTTTGGTCCTCTCACAACAAAACTATTTTCTTTCAGGATTAAGGATGTTCCCTTTCTCGACTTTAATTTGGGAACACGACACACTCTTCCTTTTCTAATTTCCACCGTTGTTTAGGGGGTTACAGGGTTCAGAGTAAGATTAGGGACTAGTTTCTCCATTATTTTCCAAGTGTAAATAATGGTGTATCTCTATCGTCTCCTTTCTAGTGAATATAGGTTTAGTTTGCGTAACCTTTCCCAGTAATTTAGTTCTTTGCACCCATTGATCTTGGCTGTGTAGCTTCTCTGATTCCCTTCTAGCTGTCTAATGTCTTCTTTTTTATATGGGGATGTTAGGACCGAGCAGTATTCCAATTTGGGTATGATCAATGTTTTCAGGGGAGGAATCATTATATTGCTATCCCTTCGTTTAAAGGTTCTCAGTATCTGCCCAGTTATTCTCTTTGCTCTATTTACTGCGCTCTTATTTTGTGTTTAAAATTTCGCATCATCAGTCATTACAACCCCTGAATCTTTTGCTTTAGAATTTCTCTGAATTTCCTGTCCATTTGGGGTATAATATTCCATGGATTTTAGGTCTTCTCTTTTTCCGTACCGTAACAGCTGAAATTTCTCAGTGTTAAACTTCATATTGTTGTCTTTCGTCCACTTGTAGATTCTGTTAATGTCTATTTGTAGAGATCCTATATCTTCTGGGTTTCTTATTTTTTTACTGATCTTTTTGTCATCGGCAAAGGATGTTACTGTACTCTCTCTGGTAACGACCTCATATATGTCAGTTAGCATGATTATGAAGAGTAGTGGCGCTAATACTGTTCCTTGTGGTACTGAGGTGAGGACCCCTGATTCTGATGAAGATACTCCTCGTACTGTAACGACTTGCCGCCACTCACTAAGGAAATTATATATCCATTTCACTACTTTTCCTGTTATTCCCATATATTTCAGTTTATGTATAAGGTTGTAATATATATACTGCTCGATTTTTTAGTTCATTCAGAACAAAAATTAAAGGACTTATAAGGACAAATTTGCTCGAATTTTTAGTTTATTCACAACAAAAATTAAACGACATGATGACAAATTAATCATCACTATAATTCCCTTCTTTTTCTATAACCTCCCACCTGTAGAAAAGTTTTTTAATGTCACGTTCGAAGAAATCCCTTGCTTTCGAGTTAAAAAAGCGATCACTTCGTTCTCGATAGCTTCCCTGGATTGCAACTTTTGTCCATCAAGGTGGTGTTGCAGACTTCTGAATAAATGGTAGTCTGAAGGTGCGATGTCCGGAGAATAAGGTGGATGAGGCATTTTTTCCCAACCAAATACCTCCAATTGGGCAGTGGTGATTCGAGCAGTGTGAGGGTGCGCGTTATCCTGGTGGAATAGAACACCTCTGCGATTAATTAATGCAGAACGTTTTTCTTATAATGCCATCTTCAGTCGTTGGAGTTGTTGGCAGTAGACTTCAGCTGTGATTGTTTGGTTATCTGGCAGAAGCTCAAAATGAATAATTCCTTGCATATCCCACCAAACGCATAGCAAAAGTTTCTTTGCATGGGGTCCATTCCTTGGCTGAGGCTCAGGCTTTGTTTCACGGCTAAGCCACTGATGTCGACGCTTAATATTGTTATAGAGGACGCATTTTTCATTCACAGTTACGATCCGATTAAAAAACGGTGCTTGCAGTTGCCGAGAATGCAGTGATGTGCAAATATCGATTCGATGTAGAAGACTCGCTTGTGACAAATCATGCGGAACCCATTTTCCAACCTTCACTACTTTTCCTAACAGCTTCAAATGACGATGACTGGTCATATGGCTAACGCCGAGTTGCAGGCCAAGTTCTCTTAGTTACCGTTGGATTTTCCTCCACTGTTGCTTTCAGCAACTCTTCATCTAACTCATTTGGTCGTCCTGTTAGTTGATAATCTTTCAGACTGAAGTCTCCATTTCTGAACTTCTCAAACCATCTCCTACACATCCATTCGCTCAAATCATTTCCATAAACTCTGAATGTTTCTTGCAGATTCACTAACGTTAGATCCTTTATGGAACTCATACAGCATCACATGTCGAATATGCTCTTTCATGGGCTCCATGTTTTTTCAATTACTGTAATATCGTAGGTGTGGCGTTGTAACTGTATGAAAAACACCAGAGAAAATATTCATTAGCCTAATCCTACACTAGCCTAAGCCTACACTAGCCTCAGTCATTCTGTATCATTCTGTATTGTGATAAAACCTGTGCGAACCTGTCGCCGCGTGTATTTTGCAAAATTTCTAAACCTATTATCTTGAGGTTATTCTATTATCTATCGTCCGTTTTCTAGTCGAGCAGAATTTATGTTACAACCTGATATTATATTCCATGGTCACACTTGTCAAACGCTTTGGCAAAGTCTGTGTATATTACATCATAATTTTCATTACTTTCAAGTGCATCAATAATGTTGTACTGTTCCATTAGTTGTGATAGGCATGATCTGCCTGACCGAAACCCATGTTGGTTATCATTTAACTTTTTCTGAGTTTCCAAAAAGTCAAATTTTCTCTCAAACTATTCTTTCAAATATTTTAGTGAGATGAGATGTAAGCGACACTAGCCTGTAGTTTTTGGCCCCGGACCGATCTCCTTCTTTATATAGGGTGTTTCAGGAAGAAAGGTCAATACTTCGGGAGGTGATAGTATCGGTCATTGTGAGAAAAAAAGTTCAAATGAACATGTGTCTAATTCTGAATGGTTACGGAGATAGAGCTGTTTGAATCTACAGATACAAAAGCATTGTTAATGGTAATCAAGAAAGAGAAACCAATTACTGTTTCTAACATTTACTGTTTAAACATTGGCATTTTGAATGGTATCAGATACAGAAATGACAAATTTGTTACAGTTTACAATACGTTTTCGAAAATCCCACCGTCAACTTCAATGCACTTTGCAACTCGTGTACGAATATCGCGTGTTGTTCGTCTGAGTTGATCTTGACGTTCCTTTATGAGGGCAGCAGCATCCAAAATGCGCGCGAGCAATTCGTCTCGTGTATCCACCTTTCTTTTGTAAACTTGACTTTTCATCCATCCCCACAAACAATAACACCAGTACACATTTGAAAACTTGTCGATCGATTTTTACAAACTAGTTGGTGATTCTAAATAATTTGTGTGCGCTGATCTCAAAAATATAGATAGTTTTTCCCTATCACGTATGGTTTTCTTACTACAGGGTGTGTCATAAATCCCCCATTTATCCCCAAATGTGAACCATCTTATCGAGACCAACATTGGATTGCACATGCTAAACCATAAATTTTGTTGTTATAGACTACAGTAACGCTTACATAATAATGTAGGGTAAATATATAGAACAACCAGTCCCGTTCCCAGCAAAATACTCTCTCCCCTCCCATCAATGGGTGGTTAACATTTGGGGACAGATAAGGTATTACAACACCCCTTGTAGCACGAAATCTTTAGGTGATAGAGTAAAACCTAATTAAAGCAGAATTAAATAGCTCCTAGCTCTTGGGCAAGCATATTGCTTGTTTATGAAAGAATAAAAAAATAACTGAAAGAAACAAAATATATTTACCTTCTTTACTTGCAAACATTTCAGGACTTATTCCAAAGACTTAAGACTACGAAGGTAGATCTGACTAATGACGACTAAACCGGTGCTTCTTTGATGTCTTCTTATGCTGTGCGTTAGGCTGATCTCGTTGCAGACACCAGCAGTAATCCGCCATCATATTTGTATGCCATCTTCCTTGATATCTTCTTTCCATGGTTTTGATGTCCTGGTGAAATCGTTCCCCTTGCTCCTCACTGACATCTCCGAGATTTTCGGGAAAACGGTCAAGATGCGAAAATAAGAAGTGAACTTTCAGGCTCATGTTGCAGCCTAAGGCGCAAAACTTTTTAAGCATATTTTCCACCAGTCTTTCATAATTTTGGCTTTTGTAGTTTCCCAAGAAGTTTTCAACAACATCTTTGAAACCAAGCCATGCTTCTTTTTCTTTATTGGTCATTGTGTTCAGGAAATGATCGTCTGTCAATAACTTTCTAATCTGAGGACCTATAAAAACACCTTCCTTTATTTTCTCGTAGCTAATCTTTGGATATTTTGAACAAATGTACTTGAAACACTCACCTTCTCTATTCAATGCTTTGACATACTGCTTCATCAAGCCTAACTTAATGTGCAAGGGTGGTAGGAGGATTTTATTTGGTTCAACTAGATGTTCATGTAAAATGTTCTTTGATCCTGGGGTAAGATTCTCTCTAGGAGGCCAAGTTTTCCTCTTCCAGTGCTGGTCACGTGCTCGACTATCCCATTCGCAGATGAAACATGGCATCTTAGTGTATCCTGATTGCTGCCCAAGTAACATGCAAAGGACTTTGAGATCCCCACACAATATCCATCTGTGATTTTGATACTGAATTTTTTCTAGAAGCAGTTTCATGTTATCATAGGTCTCTTTTAAATGAGTAGAATGGGCCACTGGGATTGATGCATATTTGTTACCGTTGTGCAGTAACACTCCTTTTAGACTGGTTTTAGAGGAATCTATAAACAACCTCCAGTCACTGGTTTGGTATTCGATGCCTAGCTTGCACACTAATCCTGTGATGTCCTGGCAAAATACCAAGGGACCATCTTCTTCGAAAAAAGGCACGAAGTCTTTCTCACGATTTCTGTACCAAGCGAAGTATGTGTCGGATGCCAATAAATTGTTCTCCTGCAATCTAGACCCCAAAAGTTCTGCAGAGTCCTTAGGCAGATTCAAATCCCTGACTAAATCATTTAGTTCGGCTTGGGTTAATGGTTTAGGAGGATCTCGGTCAGCTGTTGGCTGTTCATAAACATCATCATTGTCTGGATTTGGAGCTGAATCAGAATCTGAATTGTATTGATCCAGACTCTCGGATGGGCGGGGAATAGGAACTTCTGGACCATGGGGTACCGGCCTTATTGCAGATGGAAGACTTGGGTATTGAAGGCTCTCTTTATTCTTTGCATTATAACCTTTAACATTGCAAGAACAGAAGTAGCAGTCGTCGGTATGGTTTCTAGGCTCGCGCCATACCATAGGGATCCCAAATTGCAAACTTTTCTTTTTACCTTTGCTCCAATTCCTTAGTGCCGCAACACACGTAAGACAAACCTTGTGTGGAGCCCAACTTTTGTCTTGATGTCCTAATTTAATTCCAAAATAAGCATTATAAGCTCTCTTAATGAAGGTCGTTACATTTGTCCTTTGTTTTACAACAACATACCGACCACAAATATAACAAAATATGTCTGGACTATGGGTACATCCTCTAGAAGCCATTATTAAAATTTTAAAGACGTAATGTTAGAATTATCTATCTGAAAAATATGAAAAAACGAAATTAATTAAAGATAAAAAAGGTAAAAAATTACAAAACGCCCCAAAATTGTTTTGCTAATAACTTTAAAACTGTGGGTGATAGAAAAAAACTGGTAGCATTTGTTAATTCAGCGCAGCGAACTGCTTCAGAATCACAACTCAAAATAAAGAAATCGATTTTCATGCAGACCAGTGTAATCTAACGGAGAGAGGTCTGGAGACCTTGGTGGCCATTGAATGGGACCACCGCGGCTGATTCATCGACCAGGAAAAGTTTCATTTAGGTATTGCATCACCAGACGGGTAGAATGTGGAGGAGCTCCGTCATGCTGAAAGTACATACCAGCGCGTGTAGCCAAAGGAACATCCTCCAATAGTCCTGGCAATTCATTTTGCAGAAATTCTAGGTAACTTTATCCTATAATTCATTTTGCATAAATTCTAGGTAACTTTGTCCTGTAAGTAACAGGGCCAATCAGCTGATCATCGATGATACCGCACCACACATTGGCAGAGAAGCGATGTTGAAAATTTGTCTCCACGGTGGCATTTGGATTTTCGTCTGACCACCGATGAGAGTTACGAGTGTTGTTGATACTGTCACGGGTGAAAGTAGCTTCATCGGTGAACAGTAGTAATCGAAGCAATCGGCGATTAGCATTTACCTAATGGCAAAATTCCAGTCGCATGGCAGCGTCTCCTGGTTGAAGGTGTTGTACACGCTGTACATGATATGTACGTAATGTTCGCCATACTCTTGTGTGTGGTACACCGAGACATGTAGAAATTCTTCGTGAGCTAGTAGCAGGACTACGCTCTACCAACTGAAGAATGTTTTCCACTTCATCCACATCTTGTTGACCTTCACGTTCAGATGAAACATGAGCGCTGGGAAGTGTACCAATCTCACGCAATGTGTTGAAAACCCTGGTAAACACTCTTCGATCCGGAATTCTGCGGTTCGGAAACCGTCGACGGTATTCTGCAACAGCAGCTGTTGCACTTCCATCGCAAAAACCGTAGACATACACCATATCTGCATATTCGGCATGTGTGAAGGTGTGTGGCATTCTTAACACTGCTTCAAACACCAAACAATGTCACTCAACAGTCAGCTGTCGATTGGCTTATGTTACATGCTTACATTACAGCTTACATGGTTCAAGGTTATAGGGGAGGGAAGGGTGAGGAAGAGCTGCGGGCGCATCAGATTCAAACAGCTCTATATCCGTAACCATTCAGAATTAGACACATGTTCATATGAACTTTTTTTCTCACAATGACCGATACTATCACCTCCCGAAGTATTGACCTTTCCTCCTGAAACACCCTGTATATTGGGACTATGATCGCGCTCTTCAGGATGCCCGGTATTTCTCCCGTCTCTGGTGATCATCCTCATATCCAATATAGAGGCTCAGCGATTGCATTCTTGCAGTTTTTGATCAGTGTGGAATTCCATTTATCCGGTCCTGCCGCTGAGTGTGCTTTTAGTATTTAGTTTCCCTATAGCTTGTGTAATAAAATTTATCGTGAAGCCGAAATCCATTATAATTTTCCCTTGTAGTTCTTCTTCAAAGGACGCGTTTCTATCTCATATCAGTTTGTCAGTTTTTGGGATACTGAAAGATGATTCGTACTGAGCTCTTAATATTGCAAATACTTCTGTTAGATCACCAGATAAAGCACTCTCTTCGGTTTTCAACGGTCCGATAGGCGTGTGGTTTTTCAACTTCCTCTCTGCAAAATTATAGAAGTACTTTGAGTTAACCTTTATCGCTTCTATAGCGTCATCGTCTTCTTTTTCTGTATGCTTCTCAATTAGTTCCTGTATAGCGTCATCGATACTCTGCAGTTAATCATTTAATATTTTTATGATGTTGTTATCTTTACAGTTACTTAACTTTGCAGTCACTCTTTTTCTCTTTCGGAACAATGACCTCTTTTGTCTCTCAAACTTGCTTCCCTTTCCACTTTGTTGTATTTTTGGGACATGTCTTTCCACAATTTCCATCGTCTTCTCCTCTAAAGTCATTAGCATCTCTTCCATTGTCTTGGCCTCAAAAATAGTTTTCCAATCCATGCTGGATGCAACATCTTCCCAGTTTATAGCTTTGGAGTGAAAATTAAAAATTTCGAATTTGCTTCTTTCTGTTGTTCGTATTCTTTCCTTTCCTGTTGCTTTTATAATGGTTGTTATTTCAATAATGCTGTGATCCGATATTATAGTTGGAGACATTTCTACATTATCAATTAGGTTGCTGTTGTTTGTCAATACCAAATCTAGGCAGTTGTTTTTTCTTGTTTTTCTGTTATTTCTTGCGTTAACATAGATTCATCAGCAAGAGCTAGTAGCATTTTTACCTGCTCCTGGTTTCCCGTATGCCCCCCTTGTTCTGGTGTATACATATATTTTTACGTATCCTTTTATATTTCATGAATGGAAAATTAAAATCACCACAGAGAAAAATATTTGGGGTTGGAGAATGTAGATCTTTTACCCAGTTTCTTACCTCTGTAATGGAATCTGAAAATTTTGAGGTTAGCGTGTTTTGGGGTTCTGTACATTACAATTAGTACCATATTTAATTTTTTACCTTTTGCTGCTACACATTCTACGTAGCTGTTTGAGGTACTTATAATCATTTCTGCCATATACATTTCGCGTGTGTAAATAGCACATTAGGGTTTATCATGCTCATTGAAGCGCGAATTTCAAGATTGACAGTATCTATTCCTATGTAAAATTAAATTTTAGGAGGGGTTTGTTTTCTTGAACTTTTGCTAAAAATCCTTTAAGTCCTGAATTTTTTGTAGGGTTAAGTTATAAATGCGTGTATTTGAAAAGTTAGCAATTTGTACCTTTCGTCCTTAAAGGGTTAAGTGTTCAATTTTACACTTTTTCTTTTCCTGGTTATGTACAGAACAGCTGTGCAGGACATACACTGTAGTACAAATGTAACAGACCGGTTTCTTACCAAACAAAACCACTGTAACAGCTGTTATAGGCTACTAGAATTTCACTGTGATAATTTTCTATGTTTCAGATACAAAGCTTGGTGAAGATTGTGTAGCCACCATGGCTAAGCAAGGACGAAAGACCAGAAAAAGTTCTTGTCCAAAGCTGAGTGATCTGGTGGGAACAGGCAAGCAGTTATTTCCCACAGAAGTTGCAACCTGGAGAGCTGTGTTTCAGAGAGGAATCCTCCTCCAGGAAGAGAAGCTGCTTCTGGATGATATGAAGAGAGCTCAGTACCCTCTGCAAGATTTGGCTAAGAAATTGGCATCACTGGTACTGGCACAGTGGCGCAAAAGCAATGCCAAGTTCACTCCTCCTGTGATCATTCAAGACAGATCCATTGCCAGGAAGATTCTTGTCAGGTGGAATGAAATGATTGACCTAGTGAATGGCAGAGTGAAGGCTGCAAAGAGAGAGAAGAGAATATCTGAACTTGATACATTGTTTGGCATAACCTGCAGACATGATATCACTCTCTGTAGAACTGAAGCATCTGGCTGCTCTGGCTGTGCTGCTAGAGTTCATGTCAACTGTGACTGTCCTCTGCCTCAGAAGATTCAAAAGCTAGAGCTAGAGTGGCTCCATTACCAGAGGATCAAAACCTCAGAAGTTTCTGGCTTCCAGATGCATCTGTTGATGTGAAGGAAACAGTGAAGCATGAGGTGACTTCCTTGCAAGAGTCTCCAGGCAGAGCAGCTCCTCTGCTGACACAGATTTTTCCAGTACTGCACCAGGCACAAGCTCCAGTGTCAACACTGGCAAAGTCTCCACCTCTGCCAGGAGGCACTACATGGATATCTCAAGCAGTGCTGCGGCTGCAGTCAGGTTCAAGGTGTCAAACACTCTTGCAGCAGCCATTGCAACTGGTTTCTTGCAAGATCTCATCAAAGCTGGCCATCTATCTGCTGATAAGGCATATCTAGCTGTTGACAGGATGAAGATGCGGAGGGGCAAGGAGTCTGTAATAGATGTCTTGGTGGAGGCCCTGGAGAAAAGGACAGAGGGAGAGGAGATCAAAGGAATTTTCTTTGATGGAAAACAAGATAAGAAGACAAAGATCATGAGGTACAATGAAGAAACTGGCCGCTTCCATCCTGATATTGCAACTGAAGAGCACTATAGTGTTACCTGGGAACCTGAGAGAAGTATCTCTTCCATTGTACATCAGAAGAACCTGCACTGAAGATAGCTCAGGCTCTGTTTGAGTGGATTAGTGCTCATGGTGCTAAAGATACTATTGTGGTCCTTGGTGGTGACTCCACCAACAGAAACACAGGACCTGATGGAGGAGCCATCACTCACTTGGTGAGACTGCTAGGTCACAAGTATCACTGGCTGATATGCCAGTTACATATTAATGAACTCAGCTGAGGCACATGATCATCAAGCTTGATGGCCCCTACACGCACAAGTCTGGGATCAGTGGCCCAATCGGAAACGTTTGGAGAAGATCAATGACATACCTGTCAACTTTAGCTTCAAGGCTCTGCCAGGAGAAGAAGATATAATTGAACTGCCAGAAGACATTGTACAGAACCTTAGCACTGACCAGAAGAACTGCTACCTACTGATCAAAGCTCTCAAGACAGGAGATTTGAGCAAAGAAGTTGCTGGTCTGAAGTGTGGCCCACTGAATCAGTCACGCTGGCTGACTACAGGTGAAGCTCTGTTGATGTTGTGGATGAGGCAACATGGTCTGAAGGGGGAGGTGTTGAAGAAGCTGGAGGTGCTGCTGAAGTTCTGCCTGGACTTCTACTTCAAAATGTATTTTGAGATCAAGGTGAAGCACCACATGAGGTATGGACCTCACCATATTGTGACCGCTCTGGGACTGCTGAGAAGCCAGACTTCTGAAGTCAGGAACAAAATCACTCATGTGATAGTTCGTGGAGCATATCATGTTCACAGTGAGAACCTCATTGCCTCTCTCCTGTGCAGTGAGGATGAGGAGGAAAGGGCATGGGGGATTGAGATGATCAAGAAGATCAGAGGTAAGTCTGAGTATGGAGACATGAGTCTGAGAACTCATAGAAACCCTAAACTGAATTTTGATGCCACTTCTCCAATTACTCTGATTAATTAGGATAAGGAGAAACTGTATGAGCTACTCTTCACTTGTAAGATGTCAAGAGGAGAAGTTGAGGAGCTTCTCAGGTCTCCACTTGAAGTTGAGAACTTCTCAGTTCACACTCAAAGCTGTGAAAGAGCAGTCCAAGAAGTTTCAGCTGCAGCTCATGCAGTGTATAGGCAAGAGAGAAGAGATGGTTTTGTTCATGCTAGGATCGATCACAGAGAATTGTTGCCAGTTTTCAAGTCAAAGCAAGACATTATGAATATGTTTTAGATCTTTACAAGACCTGCTAGACAAATCAAGATGCTTTCAGAAGAAAAAATCACAAAACATTCAGTTGATCAGCATATTATTACAAGTTGGGGGTGGAGAAGGGACTTATGCAAATATCAAAGAAGAATTGCAATTGCCAAAAAAACGTTGAACGTCACACCAGCTTGCGGAAAGGTGGGGGCAGCTGCCATCATAATCAGTGATGCCTAAAAGAAAATAAATAAAAATTGATGGAGGCGTTTCTAAAAAAAGGAAAATGCAAGACCAAGAAAGAAGAACAAAAAGATTCTGCCTGATGAAGAGAACAGCTGCGAAATGTGGTGTATAGGAGACTAAAAATCATACAGTTCCTGAGTTTTCTGTCATTTTGGGTGATTTTGGTTATTTTAGGGGTTATGAACCACTTTGGCTGATCTTAAATGGGTCCAAGCCTGCCCCTAGAAATGCTTAAGGGTGTATGTGAACAATATGGAACATATGGAGGTCATTTGAGGCTACCAAGTCTTTGAAATTGGCCAAAAATCCCATTTTTCGACAAAAAAGTGCGATTTTGAACATTTAAATGCGATTTTTCGCAAAAGTTGCAAAAGACGAACCCCTCTTAAAATTCAATTCTACATAGGAATACATACTGTCAATCTTGAAATTTCAAGTTTTTCAATATACGACCTGAACATGATACACCCTATAGCACATCCTCCTTTACGTCTCACTGTTCTGTCGGCTCGGAGTATGTTTTCGTTGTCACGTTGTATTTGTTTTTTGTCATCACAGAACTCACAGTTTTCACAGTTGGCCTGGCAGTCCTTTGGATGAGTTTCCGTGAGGCATGCAAAGTCTGCTCTGGCTTCTTGCATGAGTCATTTCAGGTATAAAACTTTGTCCGGGGAATGATTTAATTTAAGACCCTGAATGTTGGTTAGGATTATTTTTATTTTTTTCTATCGTTTTCACATACAGGTGGTTCTGATTCGTTTTCCAATGGTGGTTCCGGATTCGTTGCCTCGTGGTCTTCCGAGAATTTGCCTCCTTTTATCTTTGTCGTACTTGTTGTCCCGATATCGCATGAAGTGTCTTTGTGCGTGCCTTCTGTCCGGCTATCAGGATTCCTATATTTGTCAGCTGACTTTGTATTTGCTGGATAGCATTTAACAGCTAAATTTTGTTGGCTACGTCTAAAAAATTGGTACCCTTCTTTGATGTTCGTTTTTCCTGTTCACCTGTTGCGTTCCTTTGAGGGTGGTGGTAACAACATTTTTGTCCGTATTTGCACCTCCCATATCTTGCATAGGTGTTGTAGAGAGTAAGATGGTGGAACTTGCACTTCTTTTCAAATTTGCAATATCCACTTGTGTAATGTGTTACATAATACGGGATGTGCATAGCTGCATTGCCCATCCCGATATCTGCATTTCCCTTTTTCGTAGTATTTACATACGGTATTTTCTACGCTTCTACTTCTTGTTATCTTATTATTTTCAATGTTTTTGGTTTTGGTATTATCATTATTTTTCTTTGGCTGTTTATTTCCTACGTTTTTAGTTATTATCTTTTTCTCATTTTGCTGGTTGGACAGTTTTACTACCACGGAACTTTTACTTATCTTTTTTCTTTCATCTATGTCCTCATTCCGTATTATATTATATTATTATTTTGTTATTCGTTATTATATTGTTATTCGTTATTTCCTCCTCTCTCATCCACCCGAATTTTCATTGGGACATTTCATGACTCTTGTTTCCCCATTATTTCATCCTTTTTTGTAATACTCAAGTTTGCTTTCTCCATTTCTTTAAATACCGCGAAGGAGTTTACAGTCTGTGAGTAGTATGGCCGCAGAATGGACGAGAGCAGAACAATTGCAATGTTGATCATATGAGTGCCAGTGCCAACCCCCTCCCGCCTTGTTGCAAGGTGCCAACCCCCTGGGGGTGCACCCCCAAAGGGGGTAATCCACCTAACCTCTTTGTGGGAGAGGGTGGGACGACCTCACCCCCAAAGGGGTATATCTAACCTAAGAGAGAGAGGAGAGAGAGAGAGAGGAGAGAGAGAGGAAGAGACCATCCAGCGCCTGCGAGATGCAGACGCTTAATGAGAGCTAAGGTAGCATCACTTGGCTTAGAACTCGAAATCCGCCAGTTGGCTTAAGCAGCCAGTTGACAGTTCGCTTAATCCGCCAGTTGGCTTATAAGACTTAGAAGGCAGATGTATGTGCGTATATATATAACTTTTCAGCTGCCAGATTGCGCTATTCAGATATTCTTGACAGTTATCTTTGAAATCCGTTAGTCGGCTTAGAAGGCGTAAAGGGCAGATGTATGTGTACATATATCGTTTGAGCTGCCAGATTGTGCTATTCAGATATTCTTGACAGTTGGCTTAGAAACTCGTCAGTCGGCTTAGAAGGCGTAACCAGCCATTTGGTATATATACACAGTATATTCCCATCTCCCCAGTTATTCCTTAATATCGTTTATATATACAACCAAAAGAAATAAATAAAACACCATTACATCATTCTGTTTATTTAGATGAGTTAAGGGAAATAATTCATGAACTATATAGGAAATAGATATATATTAAAAAATAATATACAGCAAAAATACACACATAAGCGAAGGATATATATACATTCTCAAATAATAATATTAGTACAGGATAAAACTATATAACCATTTAATATTTGTAGAAAAAATACGCCCTTATATATATAAACACCAAAACTTATATAAAAAATAGAAACAGTACAGGATAAAACCATATACCCATTATATATATATATATATATATATATATATATATATATATATATATATATATATATATATATATATAAAAACAGCAACACATATAAAATCACAATACGTACACCTTATGTTCTATCGCGCTTAACTAAAATACTAAACTCGCACATGATCGAATCTACAGCTACATCATTGTTGCTTTGTACTATACAATAAATACGATTTATTTAGCATTATTTCACCATTCAAGGTGTGCGGGTGCCTATACTCGATGTAAACGGCCTTCATATCGTTCAATACTATTTTTGTGCCCACCTTACAATTGGTTGGCAAATTATCTTTAAACACGGACAGAATACAATCAAATACACGCACAAAGAGGGCGTCGTTATCCACAAGATCATTATTAAATTCAAGTTTATAAACGATCCTTTCCAATCGAAGGTTTTTTTTTACCGATCCGAGCTTCTCAATCGTGAATTCTTCACAACACCTAGCGGCAGTTGAAATAATCTTCTAAATCATAACGACAGCACCTCATTATACAAAGATACAACTCTTCAGGGTGAACAGTGTAGGCGAGCTCTTCCATGTACCGCTCAAGTCCTTTGTACCAAAGTTCATGATATTTCGAAGTCTAACCATTTAAATAAGCATCCAGCTCTAGACCATTCTCGCCATGTTCATTCCTACATTCGATAAACCGTCGAGCAGAGCGGTGTATGCGTATTCAGGAACCGTATCAAAATAAACCATATCCGTAACACGTGCATCTAATATAGGTTTTAGTTTGCGGAAACCTGCGAATTCAAACATTCTGCCGAGAATGAAGCGGTTTTGAGTGGGGACAAGAACGTTATTATCATATGCATTCTTCCACATCAGTCGTATATCAATGCATGGCTTATCGTTATTTATACACAACGTACAAACAATGGCACATGAGGGGTATCACTAATCTGTTCTCTTCTTGTACCTTCACCGGCAGGTATTTTATAACGATCCTCACCCCACTTCTCAATTATCACGAAGACTCTATTCATCTCCTCAACAATTAAATAAACAAAATTACGCTTACCAGAGTTTGCTTGTCTACAAGTCGTTTCAAGAATATAGTTAATGGCACCGGTTTTACGTCTGAACACACTCAATGACTTCGTCACAGACACATCGTACACGGCATTGAGAATGCTGCGCAAAGGAAGCTTCATCGTTTTCTATTGTGAGAGTGCACAACCAGTCGGATCAAGCTCTGAGATGACTATGGGCAACCGGTGCGCTGTTTGACTCGGGGACAGGTGTGGAGGAATGAGTCATACGAAGCGTTAATGTTTCGTGTACGGGTTTGTTCCAGCATGAAATAATCATGCGAGTACTTGTACCCATTATACCGGGCAATTTTCCGATACATGGGGCAATATCGGTTTTAATGTTTTATCGGAATGCGCACTAGACGTTCATTCCAACAAACTAAACACATTAACAATCCAGCGCACTGTTTGAGAGAAACATGGAACCGTATTTATCCTTTTTGTTTAACAGTCGATACTCGTCTCTAAATTCTATTAAAAACTCACACAGGCCTTTAGCCACAACCTCACTGCGAACCTCGTCATGATATATATGAATATAGTGGTAAAAGTACTTTAGCTTGTCCATGATGACAAGGTTTATATTCGCAGCCGCAGGGTAAGCGTACTCGGTATGATGCAGCATGACATAATACCGACTGTCATACTACTCATCAACAAGACTCATTACCCATACCCGTTGCTTCTCTTCTGCACGCGTTGTTTCTTTCACCTCACTGTATATGTACGCTTTTCTACAGTTTAGCCCTACAACGTAGTCTATTACATTGTTTGTGCCTCGAAATCCGGCAATGCTCTCGGCAGAACATCGATAGAGTATTTGAACATCTTATTCCTCAAGCTTCGCAAGGTTCAATGTTCAAAGGAGGGGAGGGGTCTAGGCCGTCTTTCAGTATTTACCACATCTTCCGACTTTATCGAATACCACTTCATAAACGTCGAACACGCAATATCAAAAGTCGCCATCACTATTTTTCGTCTACGTGAGAATTCTTCAAATATACGTCTGAGATCCAGGGCTTGCAGCAGTCAACTGAGCACGTGACCCTTTGTTTGAGCTTACAGTGGGCGGAGCTTATGACTTTTTCCTGTACATATGCACCCACACACACACACACACACACACACGCGCACACACACACAAAAAGGACAAAATGAAACCTTAATTGAAACATTTACATATTCAAATATACGTAATAAATAAACATATCGTTAACAATAGACATATATGATATTCAGGTACTATGGAATCCAAATGGGTACGGTATCATAGGTGCCAGGCACCTAGTAACGTTTCCTAGAGGTGCTATGACACACCTCTTTGCCCCTAAGTTCCTTCACAAACCCCAGTTTCTGTGCCCGAAAATTGTGGGTTCCTACAGTCAGTTGGGGTAGTTGGTCACCCTCATCTTCTAAGCACACTAGCTCCTTCAACGAGTCAAAGTTAACGACCCGCCGGTTCGCCAGGATAAGCGTGATGCCCTTCGCCTTCACTATATATTTCAGCTCTTTCCCCACCCTCACCCGCACCCCATGAGTTTTTGGCCCTGTTGATACAAAGGAGTCAGCGTATGCACCATTACCATACTCATCCTTGATCTCGTCAGTTAGCTCTCCGAGGAATTCCCCAATAGTAGGCATGTATTCACCCTCCCTTGCTGTGAATATTACGCTATCTATTTCAGCGTACAGCACCCTCCGCTCAAGAGAGTGCAGTAGTCCCAAAAGCTTGATGCGTGCGTATGCCGTTGTGAAGCTGGCTACAGGTATGTTTGTAACACGTGAGGTATCTGTGGTCAGTTCGGTGATGTTGTACTTTATTATGTACGTGTTACCAACATTCACGATCTCCATAACCCCTTACCTTATTTTGTGCAAACTTGCCCCAAAGACTATTTAGGCATAACTTTGCACTAAAACGCTTGCCAGAGTTCTTAACCCTCTCCTCCATAACACGTGAGGTATCTGTGGTCAGTTCAGTGATGTTGTACTTTATTATGTACGTGTTACCAACATTCACGATCTCCATAACCCCTTACCTTATTTTGTGCAAACTTGCCCCAAAGACTATTTAGGCATAACTTTGCACTAAAACGCTTGCCAGGGTTCTTAACAATTTAGGCCCGGTCAAGTTGTATCCCTTCACAGTCACGGTAACGCTAAATATAAGCCCATTTTTCACCATCGCTCTCAACCCCGCGCGGGTAGCCTGATGCTTCTACTTTATCCTTCAAAAAAGTATTTATATACGGGGTGGGGAGTTTCTGAACCCTCCACACCTCATATATCTTCAATATTCTGTAACCATGGAGGACGGCTAGGGACAGCTCAGGACTTGTATATACACCTCTGATCTTCCGCTGGTTGGTTGTGTGATTACAGGACCCATTAATCTCCTCTGCGCACTTCACGTACAGGGAAAATATGAATTTGTGAGCTATAACGACGGGTAAGATCGGCATCCATAAATCACGAAGGGGGAGCACGTCTACGAAAGAAAGATCGAAATAGTACTTGTTCAAATTTGTTGAGAACACCTCGATGGTGGGCAGGTCAGGTCCCACGAGTTTTTCAGGTGCACCTACGGGGTACGGATTGTTCTTCATCACGTAGGGATACAAAGAACAGAAGTCGTAGTAATAGAGTTTCACACACTCCGTAGGTGGAAAGTATAGCTTGAATGGGTTTGTACGCCCTCTGAACAAGCTATCACTGCATTTAAGAGAGTTCAGCACCATTGAACGCTTGATGGTGTTTATTTCTTCACGGTACTGTCCATCTGTTTCCATCCGTGCATCATACTCATGCTCCCACAAGCCCTTGTGGGTGAACTGGGATCCTATAAGCTGATCGCGGGCGCGGGTCCATGCAAGAATATCGGTAGGAGATCTACCGTGGATATCTCCTACAATTCCACACTCAGGACGTGGACATCCATGCCACTAGCAACCGTTAAAGGAGTACACAGTCTTCTCAGCAGTGACGGTCTTCGCTTAGACTATCAACCCAAAAGACACGACCTTTGACCTTACTGGGTACTTCCCCCGTGTTGCGGGCGTGTTTTATGTATACTCCGGTCTGCTGTTATATGTGTATGAGCCAGTAAATAGCCTTGTGCCCATAACGGCGAGTGTTGTTTCTGTGAATGACGGCTAAGGTTTCTTTAGGCATGAAGTTGTTCTTGAACACAGTAAACACAATGAGGCGATTGTGTTTGCGACTTGCACCGGATCGCAGTTGAAACGGTTTATGTACATCCTTCTAAAGGCTTGGAAACATACTCTAAGCACGCGCACATGAGTCACGCAATAACGCTCACATTCATCAGCTATATTTTATGGATTAGTTTCATTAAAACTGTTGTAGTAATGATCAAAATCTTCACGCTAATGTTATACCTTCCTCTACAGAGCGAGAAGCTGCTAGTGTGGAGGATGTGCCAGGAATTGAACAGGAATAAGGGGGGTACAAATTTAATTGAGGAAGGAACTAGCGTGGGGGTTGTGTCGTAAAACGTAGAGGGTTGGGATTCTATTATTGGGGGTCTAGCAACCGGTGCCCTCCTGGCACGTTTTATACCTGACGTGGAAGGTTCTTCATCATCGTGTCTCCGCTTTGAACTGCCACGTGGTGGAGGTATCGGTGGTGAGTGTTCGTCAGCGGAGTTGGAGTCTGTAACCACACCTACACTGTCATCGGGGTCGTGTGTAATACCGATGATGGAGGGCTGTACCTCATCGTCATTCACGGTTTTGTGGAAAAAGACGAAAAACAAGATTGTAGAATATAAAGAGCAACACTTAAATTTTGTTACATTTTGTAAATGTTCCACTTAGGGGTGTGACGTGTTAGAGATGGAATCTGTAGAAAAATTCACGTATTATATCTGGCCCTACAGGATGTGATAAGACTGTGTTTATGCTTAAAATCATTAAAGATAAGGGGGAGATGTTCTCAAAACTTGTGCATAAAGTAATATGGTGCTATTCGACGTACCAATCAGTGTTCAACGAGTACCAAGAGGATATTTTGTTCCACAAAGGCGTATATGACGTTGATTCGTTAAAGGGAAATGAGCATAACGTCATTATACAGTAAAACGACTGTGAGCGGTCACGCCTGAAAAGCGGCCAGAGCCTTCATTAAGGCCAAAATATTTAGCCCCAACTTCCCCTTCCTTTGTTTCTATGCTACAAAAAAGCCAGTAATAAGGACATGCCTCTAGTCCGTATTGTGGTTGCCTGATTGGTCCCGGAGCCACGGGATCGTACATCAAATACGGCCAATCACAGAAAGCCACGCGCACAGTTAGTGTCGATGACAGTTTCTCTGTTTTTCTAAAGATACTAGTAGCTCAGATTTAAGAGTGACATAAGCACTTATTCAATTATGAACTGCTTTGAGTGATACATCGTGAAACAGAAGTGCTAATTCATCAATACGTGTAACAAAAATGGCAACCAAAAATATCTCGTAATGAACCGTCTTTGAAACAAAAGGTTGATCTGGTGAAAAACCGTGATTGCAAAAGTAGCCGACAGTTAGCCGATATTTATGGCCGATATTTATGACGAAAATGCCAACTTGAGTCGCAAAAGGCAATGTGTATCAACAGCAAACGATGACCTAAATGATTTGATGTGGCAATGGTTCACCAAACAACGTTCTCGGCTAGTCCCTGTCAGTGGGCCGATGATGCAAGAGAAAGCTCTGGCAATAGCCCGAGAGCTCAATCTAACGGAGTTCAAAGCTTCCACGGGTTGGCTGCGTAGTTTCAAACAGCGCCATAATCTTTCTGGTGCACGCATTTATGGTGAAAGTGGAAGTGTGGATAAAGGTGTTGTCACACACACTGGCAGGAAAAACTTCCGTCCATCATTGAAGGATATTCCCCTTGGGATGTCTTCAATATGGATGAAACGGGAGTTTTTTACCGTCAGCTTCCTGACCGTACACTTCGCATTCGTGGTGAAGAATGCAAGGGCGGTAAGAAGTTCAAAGATCGATTGACTGCTGCCCTTTGTTGCAACATGCTCGGCGAGTTTGAACCAGCTCTTGTCATAGGCAGATGCGAAAAGCCTCGCTGCTTCAAAAACATCAACGTGGACACACTCCCTGTCACATGGAAGGCCAACAAGAAAGTATGGATGTCCGCACAACTCTATCGCGAGTGGCTGAAAGCTTTTGACAAGAAAATGCAACGACAAAAGCGTACCGTGCTTCTCTTCGTGGATGATGCCCTTGGTCACCCAAAGGATACACCAACAAAAACGTGAAAGTGGTTTACTTACCCAGCAACACAACATCGGAACTCTAACCCCTGGACCAGAGAATAATCCTTTGCTTCAAGCAACACTATCGCAAGCGACTTCTGCGATCCGTCATCGCAAAAGCCGACAACGAGACCGACAATGCGTCTGGAAAGTTTGTTACTGTGCTTGACGCAATCCAGTGGATATCATCTTCTATCAAAGACATCAAGCCCACCACTGTCCAGTCATGTTTCAAAAAGGCCGGCTTTCCTACTGACGCGCCAGAAGAAGACCCAGAGGATGACATCCCCCTCAGCCAACTCATCGTCACGGCATCCAAACAACTTAATATCAAGGACCCGATGACAGCTGCAGAATTTGCCGACTTCGACAAAGACATTCCTGCGACTGAAGAACTTGAGGATGACTGGGAGAAGAAACTCGTCTCCGACTTCGTTAACAACGAGAGATCCACCGACAACAACCCTGACCAAGAACCAGAGCTTGACCATGAACCCGAGTGCCTAATCAAAAACATCTCTGAAGCACTCAAATGGGCCAAACAACTAAAACTCTTCCCATGAAAAAAGGATTGACAAAAAGCTACACATCAGCTGTACAGGTAGAGGCAGATTATGAGTGAAATTGTGTACTCCAAGCTGTGCAACAAACAATCTTATATAACTGACTTCTTTAAAGTATAAAAAAATAAAATAATAAAAATAACTTGACTACATTTTATGTTTACCTGTTCATTAAAAAGCTATGTCGTTTTATAAACACTTGTTTACTTGTTCATTAAAAAGCTATATCCTTATATAAGCACAAACACAATAAAGTATTTTCCCTATGAAAATGAACTTTTCATTTTACATCACATTGCCTCTATTGAAGCCAGTCCTCAATTAGGGCCAAATCCACTAGGTCCGAACAGTGACCGCAATGGAGGAGTTTTACTGTAATTGACGATCTCATGGTGGAAATGGATAAAACGTTTGCCGAGACATTTACAATGTTCTCCCACCATCTTAACATAAGCGTATTCTTCATCAATCAGAATCTATTTTTCAAAAATAGATACATGCGTGATGTGTCGTTAAATACACAATTTCTAGTCTTATTCGCGCAACGTAAAGATGTGTCAAAAATTGGGGTATTAGCCAATCAAATGTTTCCGAATCAGCGTAAGGAAGTTTTCGAACTTTATAAAGAAGCTACAAGTCAGCGTTACGGATATTTATTTTGTGGCCTTCACCCGAAAAACACGTTTAGGGTACTTCTAAGAATGAATATATTCCCAAACGAACCTGAAACGGTGTATATTCCAGAATGACAAATAGGCTAAAGGAATACCGTGAATTAATAAAAATCTATCATCGATTGCCCCGTGCATTCCAGCAGATGTTTGTTGAAAATATCGAATCCGACTTTTTAAAATGCATCTGTGAAATCTGCCTTAATGTTATAAAATGCAATGTGCCAATGAAATCCCCTCAGAAGGCTCGCCTACGTCGTTATAAGAACATAATACGTACACTCGCTCGTAAAAGTTAAACTGTGGGGAAGAAAAAGCGAATTATTGTACAAAGAGGGGGTCATTCCTCCCCATCTTATTTTCAGTTTTGGGTCCTTTTCTAAATAGATTAATATGATGAAGAAAGTGGTAGTGATTCCGCACGAGATGTATGCTTCACTGTAAAGTTCAAAGAGTCCAGGCAGACCTCCCCATGGTTATCAGGCACAGCGCGAGCAACGCTGAGCATGGCGACATAAGACCTGGGGCGGACGTTAGAGATGACCAACCAAAGAATAACTGATCGCAACACATCGAGGATGTATTAAAATGCAGTCTCCCACATACATTGAGGAATAAAGGCTTAAGTCTTTATAATCTATTGAGTGAGTACCCCCATCATACAGTGCACCGATACAGGCGAGGTCATTGTTGAAGGAACAAGGGTACAGGGATCCAATATCGTCGACATTATCCATGATCTGGTGAGAAAGTGGGACAGGCCCTCACCATCAGGATGGAAGCATATTAAAGCAAGACTACAACAAATAAATGTCCCCAAAACATTGATGGGTAATCTGAATAGGTTAAAAGACAGAGCAAGCCTCGCATGTGCCACAACTGAGTACGTCATCACCCACAACAGTAGCATCTCTGAAGAGAAGAAAGAAGAGACCAAACAACAACGGCCAACTCTATCCACGTGTCTCTAAAATACACAAATGGCTAACATATTAAGAAAACGCTATTATGACATTTCTAGCCCAACTTCCTATGGCGGTGTTGATAGACTGTACAGAGGTGTTTACAATGATGGAGTAGGGAAAAAAGATGTTGAGAGGTTTTTGGGGGAGCAGGATACTTATACACTTTATAAGCCGGTGCGAAAAAGGTTTAAAACAGCCAGGAAAACAGCGGCTTCGATTGACACTGTTTGGCAAGCGGATTTAACAGAAATGCAAAGATATTCAATATATAGTGAGGGCTATCGCTACATCCTATTCATAATAGATGTATTCTCTAGATATCTGTGGCTAATTCATCTGAAAAATAAATCGCCTGAAACAGTTGCTAAATCTACCAAAACGCTGATGTTGAAAGAAAACAGGGTTCCAGGCTATTTTTGTACGAATATGGGAAATAATTTATAGGCCGAGCTTTCCAAAACATGCTGACAGAGTTTAATATCAGTTACTACACTAGCAATTCTACACATAAGGCCTCTTCAGCTGAAAGAGTTCAAAGTACCGTCATTGGCCTCATCATACAAGAGTTCACACCATCGCGCGATTGGGGCAACACCTAACAAGGTTTTAGAAAGAGGTACGCACACAGAGTGTGAGGTGAGAAGAGATATTCGTAGAGCTCCGCAGTAGTATGGGCGCAAAAGAAGAGAGTGCAATGCAATTGCAAATGTTGCATAATGTTATGCAACAAGGGGATGGGAAATGTTGCAAGATGTTATGCAACAAAGGGGGAGGGGGAATGTTGCAAAAGCAACAAGGGGTTATGCAACCTGGAGGCGGAGTTATCCCCAAGAGAAAGAGAGGAGAGAGAGGAAGCGAGGTTTCGCCTGGCAGGAGCCAAGCGCATATTAAGACTTCAGCCGATCGGCCGTTGTCTTAATATGTTCTAACCAGCCAGCTGGCTTAATCAGCCAGTTGGCTTATCTGGCTGAGCTGCCAGATTGCGCTATTTATTTAATAAAGCATATATTCTGGCTTAACCAGCCAGTTGACTTAGAAGACGTAAATGGCTTGTTCAGTTGAACATTATTAGGGTTGAGTTGCCAGATTGCGCTATCCAGATATTTTGGGCAGTTGGCTTAGAAATCCGTCAGCCGTTTAAGAAGGCAGCCATTTGATATAATTAAATGTCGTTTACAATCAAAAGAATGAAATAAAACACCATTACATCATTCTGTTTATTTAGACGAATTAATGGATTCAATTTCACGAAATATATAGAAAATAAATATACAATGGAATATATAGGATCAAAAATAATAATAGCATAAGAAATACGAACGATAAATATATAATCAAAATAAATATACAAAGAAACGATGGAATATATATGAGAAAAAAATAATAATAGCATAAGAAATACGAAAGAGGAATATATACAGTATATATAAACAAAATTATACAAAACGTTGTAGTATAACCATCAGTATATTAGTAGAGGAAAAATATATATATGTATAATTATATATATATATATATATACACACAGTTATATTAAATAATTAAATATATTGAAAATAATAAAAATATAATATACAAAATGAAGGAGTATAATCAGTTGTATATTAGTACAGGAAATATATATATATATATATACATATATACACACATATATATATATATATATATATATATATATATATACACAATTAAATAATTAAATATATTGAAAATAAATATACATCAAAATACTTTATGTTCTACTGCGCAAAACACTAAACTCACACGTAATCGAGTCTACATTCACATCATTATTGCTTTGCACCACACGGAAAATACGTCCAACCATTACTTCACCGCTCAAGTTATAAGGATACCTATACTCGATATAAATGGCATTCATATAGTTCAATACTATTTTTGTGCTCACTTTACATTCAATTGGCAGGTTATCTTTAAACACGGCTAAAATACAATCAAAAGCACGCACAAAGAGGCCATCGTTAGCCACAACATCATTATTAAATACAAGTTTATAAACACTCCTTTCCAATCGAGGGTTTTTTCTTACCGTTCCGAGCTTTTCAAGCGTGAACTCTTCTTCACTCTGCATAGCGGCAATTAAAATAATCGTCCAAGTCGGTACGACAGCTACTCATTATATAGATATACAGCTCTTCAGGGTGAACAGTGTAGGCGAGCTTTGCCCTGTACCGCTCAAGTGCTTTGTACCAAAGTTCGGGATATTTCGAAGAGTCTAAACCTTTTAAACATGCATCCAGCTCTAGACCATTCTCGCCTTGTTCATTCCTACATTCGATAAATCCGTCGAGCAGAGCGGTGTATGCGTATTGAAGAACCGTGTCAAAATAAATCATATCCGTAACACGAGCGTCTAATATAGGCTTCAGCTTGTGGAATCCGACAATTTCAAACATTCTGTTGAAGATGAAACGGTTTCGCGTAGGGACAAGAACGTTATTATCAGATGCATTCTTCGACATCAGTCGTATATCAATACATGGCTGATCGTTATTTATACACAACGTGCAAACAACGGCATATGAGGGGGCATCACTAATCTGCACTCTTCTTGTACCTTCACCTGAAGGTATTTTATAACGGTCCTCTCCCCACTTCTCAACTATCACGAAGATTCTATTCATCTCCTCAACACTTAAATAAATAACATTACGTTTGCTTGCTTGCCTGCAAATCGTTTCATCACATAGTTAATGGTGCCCGTTTCACGCCTGAACACCGCAATGACTTCGTCACGGACATATCGTAAGCGGCATTGAGAATGCTTCTCAAAGAAAGTTCCATCGTATTCGCACGTCCATTCGGTTCAAGCTCTGAGATGACTATGAGCCACAGGTGGGCGGATCGGTTCGACGGGCGGAGTGAGTCACGCCGATGAAGCGTCTACGGGTTTGTTCCAACTCGTGTGTTTCGGAGGGGTGAGGTACACGGGTGGGCGGTTCGATGGGGGGAGCGAGTCACACCATAAACTGCTGAAGGGTGTACGGGTTTGTTCCAACATGAAAGAGTCATGTGAATACTTGTGCCCATTATACTGGGAAAACAGAATTTTCTGCTACATGAAGCAATACCGGTTTTAATGTTTTATCACTCACCAGACGTTCATTTCCACAAACTAAACATCTTCACAATCCGGTGCACTATTTTAGAGAAACATATGCCAATGTTTTTCCTTTTTGTTTAACAAGCGATACTCGTCTCTAAAGTCTGTTAAAAACTCACACAGGCCATTAGCCACAACCTCACCACAAACCTCGTCATGATATATGTTAATATAGTGGTAAAAATACTTAAGATTCTCCATGATGACAAGATTTACATTCTCTACTGTAGGGTACGAGTAGTCGGTATGATGTAACATGACATAATATAGCTTGTCACACAACTCATCAACAAGACTCACTATCTATAACCGTTGCTTATCTTCTGAACGTGTTGTTTCTTCTACTTCGCGGTATATGTGAGTTTTTATAAAGGTTAGGTCTACAATATACTTCAATACATCGCTTGTACTACGAAATCCTACAATGCCCTCGCCAGAATAGCCGTAGAGTATTTGAACATTTTGGTCCTACGCACGGCTCAATGTAGCCTTAAAAGTATCAAAGGAGGGTGGAATAAGGAGTTTTTCAGTACCCACCACATCTTCACACTTTGCTCAATACCACTTCATAAATGTTGAACACGCAATATTAAAGGTAGCATTACTATTTTTCGTCTACGCAGGAGAATACACGTCTCAGCTGAAGGGTATGCAGAGGTCAACTGAGCATGCAGGGAGAGAGATATGCTCAGGTAGTGGCAGGAGTCACGTGACCGATCTTACAGTGGGCGGAGCTTAGCTTTTTACTGTACACACACACGCACGCACGCAAAGGAGAAAATGAAACCTTAATTGAAGCAAATATACGTGATAAATAAACATATCGTTAACAATACACATATATATAAATACAATCAAGGATTAAGGTAGCCAAAGGGTATGGTATCATAGGTACCAGGCACCTGGTAACGCTTCCTATAGGTGTTACGGCATACCTTCGTGCCCCTAAATTCCTTCACACCACCCAATTTCTGCGCCCGAAAATTGTGCGTCCCCACAGTCAATTTGAGTGGTTGGTCACCCTCATCTTCCAAGTACACCAGCTCCTTCAACGAGTCACACTTAATGACTCGACAGTTCGCATGGTTAAGCATGATACCCTTAGCCTTCACGATATACTTCATATCATCAAAAACCCTCACCCGTACCCGATAGGTTTTTGGCCCTGTTGATACAAACTAGTCTGCGTATGCACCATCACCATACTCATCCTTGATCTCGTCAGTCAGCTCTCCGAAGAATTCCCCAATAGTAGGCATGTATTCACTAGGGCGGATCGAAAATGAGGTTTTTAAACTTGTTTTCGAAATTCAAATATGGCTAGTGCGGAAACTATGTGGGTGCTATAGATAATGACTGTGCATAAATATTAGTCCTGCGAAATTATATCTTCAGGTGCCACAAAGCCGTCGAAAAAAGTGAAATATAATGATTTTCTTATATTCTGCATTAGTACAATAACTGAAACTTACTTGTTATTATTATATTAAGTGTTCCAATTACCAAAATAGTTACTGAATTACGCAGCTCTTAGTTTATTTAGATCAATGTTCTTTTGATTAATGATCTAAATAATCCAGAACTCACCACGAGGAGGTGGCTGCGTGTCGAGCTCCACCCATGCCCTCCCAACCACCCATCCTTGCGCATGTTTTTTTCTATTAACGTTTTATTTAAACTTTATATTCAGCTTTACTTTCGAATGATGGCATTTTTTTACGTGACTGAAGTGTTGATCTTATGAAGCCATCTCGCGCGTTCAATCCAAATACTTTTGATGATGCTTCAGTCACTAATTTTACCATTCTTTCTACTACTTGTGTATGACAAGGGAATTTCTCGAATGGAGGGGTACTCTTGTTTTCTATGAATTCTTCAATCTCATTTTCTGTCAGGTGTCTTGTCACAGGTGGTTCAGTGACAATGCATTTTTGCTAATTAATTAAATCAGTATAATCAGTAGCTTCAAATTGAATAACAGGTACTGTGAAACGCCTCACAACTTTTTCCTTGTTTGTTTGCCTTGCTTTCTTTATTCGCCTCCACGCTAATTCTCTTATGGCGCTGCGGTCATCATGAATCATTGATGCTAGAATATTTTCTGGATTTGCAAAAAATGCATTTCTTTGTATGACAGGGTTTACAATATCCTTTACTTCGTCATTCAGTGTTCTTGTTAGTTCAATAGTTTTGAAAACATGTTTTGAGCCATTGACAAAAGACGTACTTTGCTTAATAGAAAACCACATTGGATGTAGACCTTCATTATAAAAGAAGCAATGTTCATGAGGTTCTCAGATGGACTTACAGTTGAAACGTATAGACGAAGCAAACGATTTTCTGTAGTCAGCCATCGTGAATGTGCCATTTTGCCTGGACTACGATGAGCAAGATCTGGAGAGCAATATCCCTTTGTTATGGCCTGATGAATATCAATTAGATATTTTTGGTCGGTGCTAAGATCTTCACAGTCTACAGTTGGTTCCTCAGCATCAATCCTTTCAAACTCGACAATAGGAAGACTCTCACAGTTCTCTAATTCCCTGCCAATAGGACCGGTGAATCCGCGGGGGCCAGATGTTTTTCCATCCAGCTTTGCAACTAAATGGCGTAATGGCAATTCATTGGCATGGAGCTGGCACACTAAATGTTGAACTGGCTTCTTCAGCTTCAATTCTATAAGCCTTATAACGCCTCCCTTTTCTCCAGTGTTGACTGCTGCACCATCGCATCCAATGGCAACAAGGTTTTCCAGGTTCATGTCATTATTTCCAATATACTCAAACATTCCTTTACATATTTCTTCAGCTGATCCAGAATTCACAGAATAATGGCCCAAATAATCTGAACCAGGTTCTCTCACTAAAGTGATATGTTCTTCTGTTACCTTCTTCTGATATACTTTGGACTCTTTTTTTTCTTGGAAGAGTGTAGAATCTTTTCGACCATCAAAATAGATTCCTCTGATTGGGACCTGATTTTGATCTTTCATAATTTCTGATCTCTTCTTTTGTCTTTCTCTTCTGATTTTACTCCTATCCACTACTTCAGATGTATTGTCAATAGAAACTTCTCCAATATCTTGCAATACTGCACTAACAATGAATGCTGCAGCTCGATCTGAAACTGCAGTCCTGTCACAAGCAGTAGCCACTGAAGGTAGATTTGTAGTTTTCCTTTTCTTGAATAATTGTTCTTCAGGTTGTTCGAGCTTTCTCTTCGAGCTAACTGGCTCTGGAAATGTATCGTCTGATATTTCGCCAGATTCACTTTCACTGTTTGATGTCGATGATGATAATTCAACATTTGTATCCTGCAATTTCTCCTGTGAAGATTCTTTGGTGAGCCTCACAGCTTCTTTTTGCTTTCTTTGCAACGTAGATGCTTTTTTCTTTGAGAGTGTAATATCTACTCTATCAATAAACAGTTTTCTTTCACTCCTTTGATCTAAGAGGAACGTCACTTCTTCCTTTGGAACCGTTTTTTCTTTGGGACAAGAACATTGTGTTAGTACTTTGCACTTGCACGCTGCAATGTCAAAAAGTTTCGTGTGTGCTTCTTTTTTGAACATATCAATCTTTGCTTTTTAGAGAATAGAAACTTTTTTTAAAGGTTGACTGAGCTATTTTTATACAAGTGTGAATAAATTCTTGTCTATTGTGCATCGTGGACTCTGTAATTATTGGTTAAAATCTGCTTTTTTCAATTTTTGTCAATATTGAAGGTCATTGTGGCACCTGAAGATATTAATGTTATGATTTTACATTTATACAGCTTATTTCCTAACTACTCCACACATTTTCCACACTAGCCAATTTGAAAATTCGAAAAATGAGTTTTTCACTCCGCCCTAGTATTCACCCTCCCTTGCTGTGAATATCACGCTATCTGTGTCAGCGTACAGCACCCTCCGTCCAAGAGAGTGCAGTAGACCCCAAAGTTTGATGCGGGCGTAGGCCGTTGTGAAGCTGGCTACAGCTATGTTTGTAACCCGTGAGATATCTGTGGCCAGTTCGGTGATGTTGTACTTTATTATGTAAGTATTACCTACATTCACGATCTCCATAACCTCTTTATCGGGGGCATTGGCATAATCCCAGACTTCACTATAACTTTGTGCCAAATGAACGTCCCCTTTGCCGGTATTCTGTTAGACACAACTTTGCACTAAAGCGTTTGCCAGGATTCTTAACAATTTGGGAACGGTCACGCTGTATACCTTCATGAGCACGGTAACGCTGAAAATAAGCCGTTTCTTCATCTTCAGTATCAACCCCTCGCGGACATCCTGATGCTTCTACTTTATCCTTCAAAAAAGCGTTTATATATGGTGTGAAAAGGTTGGGTAACTTCAGAAACCTCCACACCTCATGTATCTTCAATATTCTGTACCCATGGTGAACGGCTAGGGCCAGCTGAGGGCTTGTATATACACCTCTGATCTTACGCTGGTTGGTTGTATGGATACAATCACCGTTGTTCTCCTCTGCGTACTTCACGCACAGGGGAAACATGAGCTTCTGATCTATAGCCACGGGTAAGATCGGCATCCGTAAATCGCGAGGGGGGGAGCACGTCTACGAAAGAGAGTCCAAAATAGCGCTCATTCAAGTTAGCTGAAAACTCCTCGATGGTTGATATGGTGAGACCCACCATTTTTTCAGGCGCACATACTGGGTACGGATTGTTCTTCATCACGTAGGGGTATAAAGAGCAGAAGTCGTAGTAATGGAGTTTCACGCCCACCGTAGGTGGAATGTATAGCTTGAATGGGTTTGTACGACCTCCAAACAAGCTGTCACCGCATTTGAGGGGGTCCAGCACCACTGAACATTTGATGGCCCTTATTTCTTCACGGTACTGGTCATCTGTTTCCATCCATGCATCATACTCATGCACCCACACGATTTTGTGAGTGAACTGGGAGCCCATAAGTTGATCACGGTTACTGGTCCATGTGAGGCTTTCGGCGGAGGATCTTCCATAAAGGTCCCTGTGACGGCACATTCAACGCGCGGGCATCTATGCCACCAGCAGCCGTTAAAGGAATACACAGTCTTCACGCCAGTGGTTGGCTCCTCACTTAGGCCATTAACCCAAAAAGCACGACCATTGACCTTAACGAGTACTTCACCCGTGTTGTGGGCATGTTTTATGTATACCCCGGTCTGTTGCTGTAGGTGTATGAGCCAGTAAATAGCCTTGTGCCCATAACTGTAAAACATAATGAGGCGATCGTGGTCGCGACTTGCAGCGGATCGCATTTGGAACGGGTTATGTACATCCTTCTAAAGGCCTGGAAACATACCCTAAGCACACGCACATCATTCAGGCAATAACGTTCACATTCATCGGGTATATTGTATGGACTAGCTTCATTAAAACTGTTGTAGTAGCAGTCAAAATCTTCACGCTCACTATCACTCATGTTGGTGTAGTTAAAGTAATGTTTGGATGAAGGTAGTCCTACGTAATTCAAAGTTTCGTTATTGAGGAATGTGTAAAGGAAATACCCTTTTGAAACCTCAGCGGCTACGCCCATGACCTTGGGTAGCTTTGCTAATTTACAAGGTGTGAACAGCAGGGTGTCTTTAAACTGTACATTACCTCTTATCTGCATCTGTATTAGTTTCTTGCCTCTTTTCAAGGGATCACCTGTAAATATCGCAGACGACTCGTGTTAAAGCACCTCCTTATAAAGGAACTGTGTGTCAAATTTCGCCCCGTTATGGGCGAGAATATACACAGTCATTTTTTTTAACTTGTTCGCTAATTTGACAATATAGGATACAAAGAGTTTCACAGGGAAGCCGTGTGCAGTCGTTTTAAAAACGTTTGTCCGTTTTCCACATTTGTGGCATTCGCCACACTCGATCTCCATGCACTCATCACAGATAGTCTGACTTACGAGTAAATGTGGAATAACCTCTTTGGTTTCAGCGTTCGTATAAGTTTCTATATCATAGTACACGTTTATACAGGGGCTATTTTTAGGCTTAGCATCTTTCATATAACACATGCTTCACTCCATCCGCCTTATATTTTTCATGACATGTACTGTAGAACAGTGAATTCCACCGCATTTATGTTTGAAATTCCCCCAATTATCCATCATGTGAAACATACCGCACTTACAAATCCTCATTTTCCTGCAAGTACCAATTGATTTATGGAGTTCCAAGCATTTATTGTTGAAAAAAGTACGTCTACACATATTACATTCCCTCTTCTCGGTTTCAACTACACGACTTTCACATTTGGGGCTTTTACACTACTCACATACCATGTAGCAATCCTTACAACGCTTCACCATATCATCAGCAAACTCAAACACCCCTTACACAAACCATGATGCCTTCCATATTTTCGACTTTTATCATAACTGGCGTAGAGAGCCCTTATGTTACGGATGGGGAGATACGATGTTCCTGACAAACCTAAAATAAGTAGAGGTCTTGTACGATCTCTCACGCTGCTTTTAAAAACATATACAGTCCTACGACGATCATCCATTCCAAATACTACTATACGTGCAGTAATTTCCTGCTCGGCCATTCTCAGTTCTTCAGGACCCATATTACACTCAAACTCAAGCTTACAATCTGAAGCCAGTTTACGAGCACGCTGCACAAACGCATGCAGCTAAATTTTTTGCGTCCACATATTTAGCACAGTGAACATATGAGCTAAGACTATTGTTATAAAGCCACAACCACGATCGACGTTTAAATGCTTTCTGTAAATAACCGGAGGATTGAAGTTAAGTGTATAAGGTGTGGCATTGTGACCCGCAACCCGGAATACTCAATATCTACCATGAAGTTGTCCATATTGAAGGCTGTACTACTTTGAGAGGCCTGCATTATACGACCCAAGATATATTCTATGCCTACAGCCGCCAAACGTCTGAACGGTATTACTACCCAAAAATCGTCCCCGTCATCTGACCCGAACCTGAAGGACAACCTCGTCTGGACTTCACGTTCGTCGCGTAGTTGAACGTATTGTGGAGTACGTTCAACTACGCGTCGCAGTCCGTTGATATACAGGGATCCAGGGTCAACCCTCACCACGTACCGATTTCTAGTCAGGGCAGGGGTGGGGCTAGCGGTGCGCACCAACTGGAATGTTATACCATCCTCTACAACGAGAAGCTGCTGTGGAGGAAGTACTCGGAACTGAACAAGAATAATGGGGCATATTTGAGGAAGGTACTATTGTGGGGGTTGTGTCGTAAGACGTAGAGCAGGGGTTCCCAAATTGGTGTTCCGCGGAACACTTGTATACCGTGAGAAGTGTTCCGCGGAACACAATTTGGGAACCCCTGACGTAGAGGATTGAGGTTCTATTGCTGGGGGTCTAACAACCGGCGCAATCCCAGCACGCTTTATACCTGACGTGGAGGGTTCTTCATCATGCTTCCGCTTTGAACTTTCGCATGCCACAGCCCTACGTTTTTTTGTTAGAGAGTTATGTATATGTAGGTCTTTAAAGGACCTCTTTATGTTTATTTGCCTTCGGTATTCGCGCTGCCTAATGTTAAAGAAAGGAATTGCCTTACCTTATTATTTCATTGGGCCTCGCTTCTGTTTCGATGTAGGGCCGCAGTACGATGGAGTTACACAACGAGTTGCTTTGATGTAATTAATATAGGCAGTCACTACACTTAAGTACCTGAAGGAATAGGCCTATCCTTTTTATAGTTATTAGGTTTTATATTAAGAGGATTTCACTCAGAACTTATAGGAAGATAAAGTACATCTTCCTTGCTTAAAGCATCGCTGTAACATAAGCAAGCTCCGAGCGATCCGCTCATATAAATCTTCGTATTTTTATTATTTGCTGAATTTGCAAAGTTCGTTGACTCGATGTAATTTTCATGAGTCAGCAGTGGAAAATTTTGAACACAAAATAATACATTTTTCTTGTGGTTGTGTGGGCCCAATGCCTCCATATTGGGTTCTATGTATGTATGGCAATTATTTTCATTCCCAATAGGCTATGTCGTCAATCCCGAGGCAATTTTGTAGATATTTAATTCAATTAACTAATAATTTATATTTAATTGAGAAGTAAAGGTACCACATACGATACCATGTTGTAAGCATATATAGTTTTTCCATATACTGGGGGGCGGCCGGAGAAAAATTTGTATGTTATAGATTACATTTTTTGACAAACTCTCTGTTTTAAACCATGTGAAATGGATTACAAAGAATGAAGTAGGAATTTAGGAAGAGAAAGGTTACTCAAGACCTATTTAAATATAAAAGTTCAAGAGGCTAGCTTCTCAAGTTTAGTTAAAGTTACGTCAACCAGTTTGACTCCCCTTAGGTATAGGAAATTTATGGAATTAAAGTAAAGTTACTAAGCATTTTAACTTTGCTCATTATTTGGGTAAGTTTTATATAGGTCACCAGTTTTTAAATGCTGGTTTACTAATGTTGTTTTGGAGTTTTGCTGTGTTTTGTTTTGTTAACTCTTTATGTTTTAAAGTGACTTCTACGTTGGTGAGTTAATTGAAATGTACTGTACTTCCATGTTGTGTTGTTTGGTTAAAAGAGTTTGCACTGTATTGAAACCTCCTACCACTTCAGACTAGTCAATACCGTAGTGTTAGTAGAGTAAATGTTACTCCTCCACAGGTAGATCTGGAGGTCTTGGGGCTTTGAATCCTGTACTGTTTTTGTGTTGTTTGGTCTCTAGCCAAGGGAGGCCATAAGACCCTCTTTGTTTGGCCCATGGCCAAGAGAGGCCATAAGACCATTGTTGTTTGGCCCATGGCCAAGGGAGGCCATAAGACCCTTGTTGTTTGGCCCATGGACGAAGGAGGCCATAAGACCCTTGTGAAAGTTTGGTCTGGCCAAGGGAGGCGACAAGACCGTTGTAATAGTTTGGTCTCTGGCCAAGGGAGGCCATAAGACGCTTGTAATAGTTTGCTTTATGACCAAGGTAGGCCATAAGGCCATTGTTGACTAGTTTTGGCTATGGCCAAAGTAGTCCATCAGCCCCTTGTTGAATAGTTTGGGCTATGGCCAAGGTAGGCCATCAGCCCCTTGTTGAATAGTTTGGGGTATGGCCAAGATAGGCCATCAGCCCCTTGTTGAATAGTTTGGACTATGGACAAGATACGCCATCAGCCCCTTGTTGAATAGTTTGGGCTATGGCCAAGGTAGGCATAAAACCCTTTAAAATAAAGTAGTTTGGGCTATGGCAAAAGTAGGCAATAAAACCCTTTAGAGTAGAGTAGTTTGGGCTATGGCCAAAGTAGGCCATAAAACCCTTTAGAGTAGTTTGTTTGTATGTGCCACTGTCTAACCATATAATTTTTGGCACAAAAATATGTGCACAGAACCAGGTTGCAGCAATAAAAGCCTTTACTCTCCGATCCTTGGTTATGTTCAGACAGGTTGTTGTGTTTGTAACACATGGAAAGAGTACAGTGTGTGTGTGTGTGAGTGTGTGTATATATATCATTTTTTTTTGCATTCCTCTGAATCCAGTTGGTCTTCAAAACTTGGATTCATCACTCCAATGAAGACAATACCCGTAGTTATGATTGAGTAAATGTTATGTGTCCTACAGGTAAGTCTGGAAGGTTTGAGGTTTTGAAGGAATTCAATCTGTTTGCAAGGAATGTATGTGTCTGTTGATGAAATATGTTGAGTGATTCTTCTTTAAAAGAAGAATTGGATGCTTGGAGTTGTATGTTGTGCCAAGATTACCCAGTTACAATCTTATTAGATGGTCCACAATACTTAATTAATAATAATACATATAATATATCCTCAAAATTTTCTAACGACATACGGCACTACCTTCTTGGACTTATGAGGAGGGAGGTAAACAGTGACCTTGAAATAGCGGGCATACGAACGAACGAGCGGGTGAGCCCTTTGAAAAATTACGAACGAAGGAACGAACTAAACGAATGAACGAGTGAATTTTAACTACATAAACGGTTCAAAATATTTTCAAAAGGCCAGAGAAAGGCTCTGAAATCTTAAATGAAAGACCAAGCA
>JAJOZX010002798.1:572500-598031 GCA_023014485.1 Bathynomus jamesi | reverse complement strand
CCTACCGCTGCCTCATCAAGTGTTGCAAGTCTTTCCACTTCCTCACCTACACTGCGTTTTATGTCGAACTATTTCCTCCATTAACTTGCAAAAGAAACAAACTGATCTCTCGGTAATCGCCATAGGACTGCCATTATAATCTTTAAATTCCAAATACCACCGGTTTACCCTACACCTAACACACGACACTTTCTGTGATCGCATCGCGCGGTTAAAAATTAGTTTAAACCATCACAAGTTTGTTAAATTAAGCCAGCATGCTATGAAAACTTCTAAATCGCTAAAACCCACTAATATTCAATTACTTAACTATAACAACATGAATATAAACAAACGCAAGTATATAAAATTCAAAACTTTTCAAAAGTAAAATTCTCAGCAATATACAAAAGTAGATGCAAAATCAGAGAGCTCAGGAAATGCATCCATTGATGATGATGATCTACAGATCTACAGAAGCTAAGGCTAACAAAGACCCTAAGATCCACTCTAAGGCTAGCCCGAGAGAAAGGAAAGAGTAGGGGGTTAAGAGAAGAGAAGAGAATAAGGGGTTAAGTAAGGAGCAACACCTATCACTCATGGGTTAACATTCATTCAGAAAAAGAGGAAAAGTGTCTCACCATCATCATCATCCGCCAGCCACTGCTGACAAGTCAGAAAAATAGTCGGAGAGAATAGGAGAGGGGTGTGAAAGATGAAAAGAAGTAAAATAAGAACGCTTACAAACCATGCAAACACAGTCTTAACTCACTGTCATACCATGCAAACTACAAACATGCAAGAAAAGAGTTAGAGACATGCAAAGTAAGGAGAAAAAAAAAAAAAAAAAAAAAAAAAAAAAAGTAGGTAAAGTTAAACAAAAAGTGGGTTAGTTTACGCTATGAGCTACATCTACATTCATGTTAGTCTAATTTTTTTTTTTTTTTTTGCTGGCATCACACGCTGGCATGTCACAAGCTGGCATTCATCGTCAACAGACTCATTCCCGAGCACCACCACCAGAGCTTCTGTTACTAACTTTGTTGTTATTTAAATTAAACAACGTTAATACCTTTAAAATGTCTGTCAAGACGGTTCTTAAACATATTAACGCTGGTAGAATGAACGACTGATGCGGGAAGATTATTCCATTTATCAATTACTTTAAACGTAAAGAAGTTTTTAGCGATATTAGTAATGAAACGTCTGCCACGCAACTTGAATCCGTTATTGCGAGTATTACTATTATCGAAAGTGAACAATTTGTCAAAATTCACGTTATCGATGTTATTAATGATTTTAAAAACTTCAATAAGCTCCCCCCTTAATCTCCTAGTTTCGAGTGAATACAAGTCTAACACTTTAATCCTATCTTCATAAGGCTTGTTGCGCAATGACGGAATAAGTTTTGTGGCACGACGCTGAACCCTTTCTAACCTATCAATATCCTCACGCAAGTACGGGCACCAAAACTGAACTGCATATTCTAATGAGGCCTGACTAGGGACTTGTAAAGGGGCAATATGATATCCTTCGACTTAAATTCGAAATTACGCGCTATGAAGCCTAACATCCTATTCGCTTTTGCGCAAGACTCCAGGCACTGGTTCCTAACCTTTAAATCTTTAGTTACGCGTATGCCTAAATCTACTTCCTCGTCAATGCTCGCTAACTCCCTATCATCCATCGTGTACGCGTAATTATTGTTGCGAGAACCTATATGCAAAACTTTACATTTATCTACGTTAAATTGCATCTGTGTATCATGATGATGATGATGATGATGATGATGATCCAGGTACATGAGAACATTTCAGAGCATAAATTTTACAATTTCCAGTCAGAACATTAATTCTAATAACCAATAATAATAATATTCAATTTACATGAATGCATTAGAGAACAAATTTTACAATGTACAATGAAAATAAAAAAAGTAACTGCATTTATTTGTTCTCCCTCCTCATCTTGTGCAGAACACTCTTCTACGCAAGCGTCGTTCTTTACATTAATTATACTGTGTGTTGTTTGCAGTTAAAATGTATATATGTATGGCATGCAAAGGTGCCCCCTCAGGGCATTGGTTTCTGCTCATATGTAGGAGAATTACAACTTCTGATTGATCGAGGTCCATGGTGTAGTGGATAGTATATCTGACTGGCAATCAGACTTCACTTTGTGATATGTCTGGGTCAATAATTTTCTACAGTTGCTACATAGTACAGTATTCCTTTGTAGTTTCCATTTACATTGATCATAAAGTGAATGGCTGATGGTTCTTATATCCTTGTGTATCTTTTTCTTGTTTTTGTAAAGGATCATCACAGTAGCTAACCATTTTTCATTACTAAAAATACACAATTTTAAATCTCAAAAATAAGATATGATTTGACTCAAAATAAGCACATCTGTAATAAAAATAAGCATATTAACAAACATGAGAGAGAGAGAGAGAGAGAGAGAGAGAGAGAGAGAGAGAGAGAGAGAGAGAGAGAGAGAGAGAGAGAGAGAGAGAGAGAGAGAGAGAGAGAGAGAAGAGAGAGAGAGAGAGAGAGAGAGAGAGAGAGTTACAAGGAAAGGAGTTACAAGGAAAAGAAGTACCTCAAAAGGCCTTGCGGCCCATACCGAGGAGGTACCAATGGCAACGGGTGCCAGGGAAAATTTTGTCTTTCAACTATGCTAGCAGTAGTAGAAAACTGGATAGAAAAGTATATAAATAGCTCTATATTTACCTTGCTCACAGAGACACCGTGCAAGCAAACTCCTGCAGAGTTTTCTTATGTTTTAATCTTAAACTATCAACGTGTTAAAGTAATTCCCACATATACTAGTCCTAAATCGTTTCAAATCCAACTTCTAACCATTGTTGCGAGTTGGGTTATCATTTGAACTAAACATGCTTCTAAAATCGACATCTTTGAACCCGCGTCACGTAAGCGTCGATTGTAGCCCATATGCCTAACGAAAGGGATTAACTTTGTGGCATTTTTCGCCAGTTTCCAATCCACCTACCTACTTCCCCACCAATACCCAGCGCGCGCACTTCGGCCATTAGCCGGCGGTGAGGTACCTTATCAAAGGCCTTCTAATCAATCGCCCTACTCTTATCATACTCACTCAACATGACGTAGAAAAACTCGAGCATGATGGTGAGACACGACCTATGCCATCTAAACCCATGTTGGAGTCCCCAAGTAGCTTGTAAGAATCCAAATGGTCAACAATCCTACTCGCTATTATCCCCTCTAAATATTTACCTACAACTGAAGTTAAATGGTGTTATTTATAGAGGTTCCAAGCCTCTCTTCCCACGCATGAGATAGCAGTAGCGTCCTAATCGTAACAGTAGAGAAAAAGACAATACTAAAAGTTTTTCTTTTTTTCCTGCAGTCAGAGGAGAACATCCCTAACCTAAGCTAAAAGGACAGAGTGGGATGGGAAGGGGTCCTAGTAACCCACGGGACAGGTTTGTACAACAGACTTCACCCTCCCGAGAGAGAGAGAGAGAGAGAGAGAGAGAGAGAGAGAGAGAGAGAGAGAGAGAGAAGAGAGTTACAAGGAAAAGAAGTACCTCAAAAGGCCTTGCGGCCCATACCGAGGAGGTACCAATGGGAACGGGTGCCACGGAAAATTTTCTACACACTCAAAGAGTGTGCAAAATTTGGTCTAACCTTTTCTTGAACTGATCCACAGAGGAACTGTTCACAACTTCCGAAGGTAACCTGTTCCATGTGTCACAGATCTTATATGTAACGTAATTCCCACACACACTAGTCCTAAACCGTTTCAAATCCAACTTCCAACCATTGTTGCGAGTTGGGTTATCATTTAAACTAAACATACTTCTAAAATCGACATCGTTGAACCCTCGTAAGAGCTTGAAAACCTCGATCAGTTGACCGCGCAGCCTCCGAGTTTCAAGCGAAAACAAGTTCAGGGCGCGTAACCGTCGATTGTAGCCCATATGCCTAACGGAAGGGATCAACTTTGTGGCCCTCGCCTGCACTCGCTCCAGCCTCTCAATATCTTTCCTGAGGGTGGGCGACCAGAATGCACAGCATACTCCAGGTACGGCCCCGAACAAGGGAATTGTACAGTGAGAGCACAATCTCCTTGTTCCGAAACTGAAATTGCCTCCTGATATAACCCAATAGTTTCTGGGCTTTCTTTTCCACCTCTACACACTGTTTCGTAAACTTAAGGTCGCTGCTAATTAGCACACCCAAGTCCTTTTCTAAATCAGTCACCTCGATATTACTGCCCAACATCGAGTAGTCCGACTTGGGATTGGCGTAGCCAATGTGCATCACTTTGCATTTACCCAAGTTAAACGGCATTTGCCATTTTTCGGACCACTCTCCTATCCTACCTAGGTCCGCACGCAGTTCCTCGATTCGCTTCGGGCGTCCCAACATTGGCCCCAAGCTTGGTGTCATCAGCGAATTTGGCGATCCGACTGACGATGCCACCGTCGATATCATTTATGTAAATGGTAAACAACAGTGGCCCCAAAACGGAACCCTGAGGAACCCCACTAGTGACCGAGGCCCAACCCGAACTAGCCCCTTTAATTACCACCCTCTGCCGCCTATTCCTCAGCCAGTTTTCAATCCACCTACCTATTTCCCCACCGATACCCAGCGCGCGCACTTTCGCCATTAGAGAGAGAGAGAGAGAGAGAGAGAGAGGAGAGAGAGAGAGAGAGAGAGACGGAAAAAGGTTGAAGAAAATACCTTGACCCTGGAAAAGTAGCCAAGGAAATTTTACAGGAAAGTGGAGAATATATAAATACTTTGTCTAGCCTATTTTTAAACAGATTTACACTGACTGGAAACAACCTCTGAGGGAAGTTGGTTCCAGATATTAACTATTTTATAGGAAGAGAGAGATTTCCGTAGACTGAGGTCCTAAATGTCTTTACACACTCAAATAGTGTGCAAGATTTCATCTACCCTTTTCTTGAACTGATCCACAGAGGAACTGTTCACAACTTCCGAAGGTAACCTGTTCCATGTGTCACAGATCTTATACGTAAAGTAATTCCCACACACACTAGTCCTAAACCGTTTCAAATCCAACTTCCAACCATTGTTGCGAGTTGGGTTATCATTTAAACTAAACATACTTCTAAAATCGACATCGTTGAACCCGCGTAAGAGCTTGAAAACCTGGATCAGTTGACCGCGCAGCCTCCGAGTTTCAAGCGAAAACAAGTTCAGGGTGCGTAACCGTCGATTGTAGCCCATATGCCTAACGGAAGGGATTAACTTTGTGGCCCTCGCCTGCACTCGCTCCAGCCTCACAATATCTTTCCTGAGGGTGGGCGACCAGAACTGCACAGCATACTCCAGGTGCGACCGAACAAGGGAATTGTACAGTGAGCACAATCTCCTTGTTCCAAAACTGAAATTGCCTCCTGATATAACCCAATAGTTTCTGGGCTTTCTTTTCCACCTCTACACACTGTTTCATAAACTTAAGGTCGCTGCTAATTAGCACACCCAAGTCCTTTTCTAAATCAGTCACCTCGATATTACTACCCAACATCGAGTAGTCCGACTTGGGATTGGCATAGCCAATGTGCATCACTTTGCATTTACCCAAGTTAAATGGCATTTGCCATTTTTCGGACCACTCTCCTATCCTACCTAGGTCCACACGCAGTTCCTCGATCGCTTCAGGCGTCCCAACATTGGCCCCAAGCTTGGTGTCATCAGCGAATTTGGCGATCCAACTGACGATTCCACCATCGATATCATTTATGTAAATGATAAACAACAGCGGCCCCAAAACGGAACCCTGAGGAACCCCACTAGTGACTGAGGCCCAACCCGAACTAGCCCCTTTAATTACAACCCTCTGCCGCCTATTCTTCAGCCAGTTTTCTACCCACCTACCTATTTCCCCACCGATACCCAGCGCACGCACTTTCGCCATTAGCCGGCGGTGAGGTACCTTATCAAAGGCTTTCTGAAAGTCGAGATAAAGTATATCAATCGCCCTACTCTTATCGTACTCACCCAACATGACGTGGAAAAACTCTAGCAAGTTGGTGAGACACGACCTATGCCGTCTAAACCCATGTTGGGAGTCCCCAAGCAGCCTGTAGGAATCCAAATGGTCAAGGATCCTATCCGCTATTATCCCCTCTAATAATTTACCTACAACTGAAGTGAGTGAGAGTGAGAGTGAGAGTGAGAGACTGTGTGAATATGAGTTATACATAGGATGTAAATATATCATTTTTAGTTCTCTATTTTAGTCTGCATAAAAATGTCAAAATGTCAATGTACAATGTCCAAATGTCCAATTGTCCAAATGTCAATGTATATATTTTTTCAATAATTAAAATATCTTGCAACTTGATACCCACATTTTTTATTGTTTGTATCTTTTAACAATTAATGGAAATTTAATAAATTAAAAATTTTTTTTTTGGATTTCACTCTAGTGGGGGTGGGGGTCAAAAATAAAAAAAAAAGGGGGGGGGGGGGAATTTTCATTATTGTTCTACACATTTGAATGTGGTATCATTTAATAGATCTCTTCATGCCGATTCTAAAAATGTATAGTTTTATAGGTCTACAACAAGATGTTTGAGAGTTATTGCCCATTAAAATTAGGTGGTAAAGTGGGGCCCCCAAGATTTTGGGGGCCCATATCTCAAAAACTATGGGTCATAGAACTTTTTTAGGTAATTATGTATATAGACACATTCAGTCATTTTACACACCAAAACACATTTTTCTAGTAGTATTTGATGCGATTTGTTCAAATCTGACCTCCATTTCCCTTGGAAATGAGATCTAACAAATTTATAGTACTTTGAAGTTTGGCTTATTTTCAAGGGAAATGGAGGTCAAAATCTAAGCAAAACACATCAAATATTACTAGAAAAATGTATTTTGGTATTAATTAACCTAACCTAACCCTAAAACTAACATAAGTGGAAGTAGTAACCTAACCAATCATCAAGGGTGTACAGTTGGCCTAACCAGTTAATATTGGTTATTTCACCTAAATATCTTCTGATTTTTTCGTATTAAGCACTCGCTATCACATTTTGGGCAAGTTAAGGATGAAAGAATAACGCTGTAATTGATAAAAACATCCAATGCTTTGTCTTCATCTAGGGCACATGATGAATCAAGTTCTCAAAATCAGAAACCACACTAACAGCACGCCATAATTCTATCACAAACACGACCAAACTGAATCCAATTAGAAAAAAAAAATAGACCGAACAGAAACCAACCAACTAATTAAGTCGCAGAGTAGCAAAAAAATAGCCCAATCAGGAAAAAAATTTATGAAAAAAAGTACATTATAGCCAAAACATGAAATATTCACTATAAAAATGTCATAATATTTAAATCTACATAATTTGGTAAGGATGCATCTGCGAACATAGTGACATATCAAAATAATGAGAAAATTATACTTTAATATTTTATAATTATATTTGCTTTTGATATTCTGAATGTGACAATACTCATATCCCTTTTTTATTTGAACCAGTGAAATCAGCACCCGGAAGAACCCCATATGTCAATTTTTATTAAAATCCGGGTTGGAGTGGTGACAAATTTTTTAATTTTTGGGCAATTTGTCCTGGAATGCCCCAGCTTTAACCTTAGGCATTATTAAATAGATATTAACTAAAACTGATCTCTGAAAAAAAGATGTTCAAAAATAAGAATAATGTCTACTATCTAGGCCTGTAAACAAATTGCAATAAAAATTCAGAAAAACACGCTATCATGTTGATTCAAAATAGAACAAAAGCCACGTCTTTATATTAAATGAAAAAACAATCTATTTCAACAGCACACTGCTATCATCTTCAGTTGAAAGTGACCTCAAAACAAACAAAATATATAAATTCTAAAAATCATAGCTTAACTTTAATTTAAATTATGAAACCCAAAAACTCAAAAACCCATGGGCTTTGGGTTTTTGCCAACCCTGTAATATATACGTACTAAACTTGGTAATTATTGAATGTCAAGGTCACTGTTGGTGAAATATTCAATAACAACCTAAATTAAGAGCTCATGGTATATTAGGGTCAGTTTTAAATTGGGTAGAAAAATGGTCAGAAGACAGAACAGAGGGTAAGTCTAAATGGTCATGAATCTGGGTGGCAGAAAGTGAAAAGTGGGGCACCAAAGGGGATCAGTTTTGGGTCCATTACTCTATTTTATATCTCAATGATTTAGAGAAAGGAGTAGGTTGTAAAATTTCTAAATTTGCAGATGATACAAAAGTAGTTGCTCCAGTTACAAATATAGAAAATTCTTATAAACTGCAAAAGGATCTTGATAGATTAGTTGCTTGGCCTAGTAAATGGTAGATGGAATTCAATGTTCAAAAATGCAGTGTCATGCATTTTGGTAGAAATAATGAAAACTTTAGTTATGAGATGCAAGGGAACTGGTTAGATGTTAGACAGGACATCTAAGTAGTGCTTAGAGGCTAGAAATAAAGCAAATAAAATGTTAGGTATTATTAAGAGGAATGTTAGTTAACCCTAGAATGCATAACCCAGATAAATATAACACCCAGCGGGCCTCAGAGGCCAGGGTTATGCATTCTAGGGTTAAAGAGTACGGAGGTAATCTGTAAATTATAATTCTTATGTTAAGCCTCACTTAGAATACTGCATTTAAGCTTGGTCCCCTCACCTTAGACATGATATTGATAATTATTACACCAGTCTCCAGTAGAAAGTTTTAAAAGCTAGTTTTCAATATTTTTCAGTATGCTGAATTCAAAAATGGGTAATTATTCATTTTTACACCCAGTCTGTTTTTATGATGAGAACAAACTTTTCTGGTCAATTTTGAGGTGTTTTGCATGAACCTGTCATCTGTTTCCTGTGCAAATGCGTAGTTTTTGAGATATCACCATCTCAAAAACTATACATTGGCACAGGAAACAGATGGCAGTTTCGTACGAAACACCTCAAAATTAACCAGAAAAGTTTGTTCTCATCATTTTCATTTAAACTAACAAAAATATCATGACTTAACCTAACCAGTCATCAAGGGCATACAGTTGACCTAACCGGGTATTCAATTGATCTAACCAGTGTCACGTACTGAACTGTCCACAAAACATTAGGACCAATCAATTTGTGACACATGATCTTTACGGGGGCTCCGCCCCCATACCCCCCGAGACCTAAATTATACAAATGATAAAGTAATAACATGTGCCCACCTTGCATGGGTAGTCCGCTAAATTTCATGTGCCCTTAAAGATTGAAATGAGACACACATTTATTTTAGGATTTTTTTTTACAGCACCTAAAGACCTTCTGGTCTTTTCTTAAAATACAAGCATTACCGTATTGCATTTAGGGCAAGTCATTGATGTCTTAATTATTCCGTGATTGAAAAAAAGGTCAACTCTTGTCTTCGAGGGCAATATGGTGGATTATGTCTTCAAAGTCAAATATGCAAAACTGACACACCATACTTGTGGTCACAAAGACACCAAACTAACAGACCAACAATTGCTAAAAATTATTTAATTTTAAAACAGGACAAATTGAATTACGTAGAAGTAGCCAGAAACACTAAAAATAGGAAATACCAAATAGTTGATATATATATATATTTTTTTTTTTTTAAAGTTCGCGAAGAACCGATTCGCCTCTATTTAAAAGGGCATATCTCGGCCGGAAAAACAAAGAAAAAGTGAGAGGAAAGACAGAAGAAAAAGAAAGGGTGGAGGGGACAGTCGAAGTGAAAAAAGACCAAGGATGACAAGGACTGCAAGGTCGAGTCCCATCATCCTTGGGTGCTAGGGCCGGGAGGGCGCACGTGAAACCTCCAGGAACAAGCACGCACAAAGAGCACGAGCTTAGAACCCCCTTGCGGGGGTATATATATATATATATATATATTGAAAAAACATGAAAAATAAGATATATTTTAATAAAAAATGACATTTTATACAAATCTGCAAAAGATAAAATATATTTTCTTAGTCAGTTTTGAATGGCAATTCAATATATTGTACTGTTTTAACCGTGCGTGAGTTGGTTAAAAGACAAATATTAACCCAAAAATGATACTCATTTTTGTCGCAAATGATTTGTTAAAGAGTTATTAAAGCTTAAAGCTTTTAAAACTTTCTACCCTTTTTCACCTAACGTAACCTAAAACCTAACCTATTTTTATACCTATATTTAAGTCATGTCTTTAACATTGAAAACCAGCTTTTAAAACTTTCTACCAGAGACCAGTGTAATAGTAAAGAAATACCAAATTAGAAAACAGACTTGTAGACTTGATCTACAAAAGTACTTCAGTCAAATAGTAGTAGATTTTTAGGTATTAGTTACTTTTCAGCCCAGAATGTTTCCTGACAATTTTGAGGGGTTCTACATTAACCCTTTAATGATGGATGGTACCTTAAGGTCCACCAGAAATAATAATATAAATTGTACTACAATGCCTTGTTTCTATAAATATTTTTACATATTTACATATAGATGTCATTTAGTTGTCGGGAAAGGAACCTAAAATGTGTATCATTTCAGTGATTAGTTACTAAAATATTTAGTTTTGAATAATAATAAAACTTATACATTCTGGTAACAAGAGTAACTGCATATGCTGCAGGCTCATTCTTAAAGGGTTAATGTCTCAATAGGTACAAAACATTTATCAATAACATTTCCATCGCAAATGTTTAGTTTACAAGATAGTTATTTTATTGAAAAAAAAAAATTTTTGAAGGGGCATTCTATCACCACCATAACAGGTGGCGGCACCATCAACTTGTCATGCGTGATCTTCGTGGGGGCTCTGCCCCCATACCCCTGAGACCTGAATTATACAAATAATAATGTAATAATATATTCATGTTAGGTACTTTTAGGTTAGGTTAGGTTAGGTTTTCCATGAAACCTAGGTTTTTCTCATGGTTTTTGATATTTCATGACATTCTTACCTTCATTTTCATTGGAAATTACCTTTTTCACCCCCAAAAAAATGATCCCCCAGGTTCCCCAATATTGATAGGGTAGGGGATGGGGTATATCTTAACAACTGGTTATTTCCGTCGGAAATGAAGGTCAGATTCGCATGAATCACATCAAAAACCATGAGAAAAACCTAGGTTTCATAGGAAATAGCAGTCTGGGCTGAAAAGTAACAATTACTGATTTTTATAATGACTTGCCATATGATGTGGTAAATAGTAGCTCATTAGTTAATTTTAAGAAAAACTTACACACTCTCACGAGTGAAAGAGTGTTTGTAGATTGTATATTCTTTTGAGTTTGACATCTTAAAGGATTTTTTATTATTAAAAAATGAAGCTCATGACTTGGATTACCTCGATAGGCCTGTGAGGTAATTATTTGTTTTAGTGCTCCCTCTCCTTTCTGAACCAAAACACATTTTTCTACTGTTTTTTTGGTATGATTTGTTCAAATCTGAACTTCGTTTCTTTGGGAAATAAGCCATTTTTAAGAAATTTTCAATTTTAAAATCTCTCAAAAATGGCTTATTTCCCAAAGAAACGAAGTTTAGATTTTAACAAAACACCAGAAAAATGCATTTTACCTTACCTTACCTTACCTTACCTAACCTAACCTAACCTAACCCACATTTTTTCACGGTCAGCAACTTGTCTATAATTACACTCATGACCACACTGCGGACAAATAACATGAGTAGGTAAAATACTGATTGGTAAAGAAAACTTCAGCACCATCTTTTTTTTTATAAATATCTTTTATTAATTGATAGTAATCCCAATCACAACCTCCACAAACCATAGCAAAAAGTGAACTGAAAAAATATTTTGGAATGAGTATGCATTATGATATATTCAAAATGCACGTCTCTGATTGGTCAGATAAGGTCACATGAAACAAAAACCAGGTTTAATTGGCTGATTTGACCTATGTTTCCTAATTTTGCCAAGAGATGTCTCCCCATAAAACTGGAGAGGACGCAGAGTGGCAAAATTTTAACTGAGGAAAGAGCTAAATACTGGGTCAATAGCCTGTAATAGCTGTTCATTGACGTCTAAATTTTTTTTTTCCGTAATAAATAATTATTACATTTCCTTGATTTTTATCAGTTTTCCCGAGGTTTCAAGGTGTCCTAAATACGAATTTAGGTATTATATAGAAAATGGCGCAACCCGAAGTATGATGTAAAAAACATTTTATTAGGTCAATTTCGATGTGCTGAAGCCAAATCTGTTAACCATTTGGTGTGCAAATTACATTTTTACAGATTATAAATAAAATTACAAATTTTTGAAGTTCATTCATTTGCCCATCATTTATGTTTTGGTTCCAATAATTTTGCTCCGCGAGTCAAAGTAGTTCTTAACAGAAGCAATTTTATAACCCTTTTAAAATGCGCCCTTTTAATGTTTGGTATAGCAATGGAGTGTGAAGGGTGTTCTGTTAGATACATTGAAGCTATTGTAAAGTTTTACGAAAATGATGAAGCAATTCTATTTTTCCAAAAACATGGTGTTTTGCTTTCTGAGTTGTCGTGCCTAACGTGGTTATAATTGCAACATACGTCGTGATAAACATCAATTGTGAATGCCGCAAGCAAAAAATAATCCTAAAATAAAAGAAAATACAAATGTTCTTTCTATCAAAGTATTTTTAAAAACACGTGGTTAGAATGCGTACATATTCCTCCTTGGAAAAATTTATTATTTATAAATGTTTTTCTAATGAAACATTTTTTCACAACAATACTGCGAGTCTCAACTCAAGCTTAGCCCAAATTCAGTGGTTGATTGGAAGTCGATGTGCGCGGAGGTATGTGAATTTTTACATAACATCCCTAGTGATCAGAGACTTCATTTTTTCCTCAAAGCTGCGGCAAAGTTGTATCCTCCCAATGTTTAAGTTAAAGGGGTTATTATGTATTTTATCACACACAGTCATTTTACACACCAAAATACATTTTTCTAGTAGTATTTGATGTGATTTGTTCAAATATGACCTCCATTTCCGTCGGAAATGAGATCCAACAAAGTTATAGTACTTTGAAGTTTGGCTCATTTCAACGGAAATGGAAGTCAAAAATCTAAGCAAAACACATCAATATTACTAGAAAATGTATTTTGGTATTAATTAACCTAACCTAACCTTACCTAACCTAACCATGGCTAAACGAGCCTAACCCTGGCTAAACGAGCTCTCGTCTGTATCCAACACCTAATCCATAATAAGGTAATACTCTAGGCTCGTTTAGCCAGGGTTAGGCTCATTTAGCCACGGTTAGTTAGGTTAGGTAAGGTTAGGTTAGGTTAGGTTAGGTTAATTAATACCAAAATACATTTTTCTAGTAATATTTGATGTTTTGCTTAGATTTTGACTTCCATTTCCCTTGAAAATGAGCCAAACTTCAAAGTACTATAACTTTGTTGGATCTCATTTCCGATGGAAATGGAGGTCATATTTGAACAAATCACATCAAATACTACTAGAAAAATGTATTTTGGTGTGTAAAATGACTGTGTGTGATAAAATACATAATAACCGTTAAAGGTAAGTTGATTTGATTATTTTACTCTTAGGTTAGGTTAGGTTGTTAGGTTAGTTTTCATGTGCTTAAGCCTAATTTGTTAGCCATTTTTTAGGCAAATGCTTCAAAATAAGAGTAAAATATAAATAACATTTACTCTAATTTGAAGCATTTGCACACCAAATGGTTAACAGATTTGGCTTCAGCACATCGAAATTGACCTAATAAAATGTTTTTTACATCATACTTCGGGTTGCGCCGTTTTCTATATAATTACCACGAATTTATGTTAAATTGTCATAGAATGTCTCCTTCTATCGAAAACGAAGGGAGCATTAAAACGAATATTAACCCCAAGTGGCTTCATGTTTTCCAAATGAAATGTACCTAACCTAAAAACGTAGTAATATTCGATGTGGATAGACAATTGTTGAACATGCACGTCGTCTTCCAGCCATCTTTAACTTACTCTATTAAAAGAGGATTTTACCAAAGTTACTTACTTTCTGTCACCCATTACAAGGCCTTTTGTGTAAATAAGCTTCAGTCCTACTCGTAGTTAAGGCTTAAAAGTTTAAAGGTAGACCGAGGTCGACTTAGTCATAGATTCGATTCCGTAGCCTCAAAAAGTTAGATATATTGTAAGCTAAATAAAAAAATAAAAAATTTGACAACTGTCCAAAAACTACCTAGCAAACGAAGGCTTTGAAATGACTTAGTTCAAATTAAAAGCCTCAATTCACAAAGAAAGACTGCTTGAATGATCTGTTTTTGATATTGCATCACCAATTGTACAGTGTTGTACTTCCCTCATTTTCAGCCTACGCGGAAATCTGACAGTCATCGAGCAAGTGATGGACTGATGTGATGGCCCCTCAGTGACGTTCGACTCTGATACCCAAAAGCAGAGTTACTTGTCGTACGTTTTCTTTTAACGTCATTGCTCACAGCATTACTCAAATGGAAGTTTCTACATTGTTACAGAGTACCACGGCACAATTTAAAGGCATTTTTCATTTATTTACAATATACAACTTTAATTAACTTTGAATGATTTGAATATGAGACGCCATTAATTTTTTAAGTTGAGTCATTAACGTCATTAACCCCCAGCATTTTTACCTGGCTGCAAAAATATCCTCCGTCCGAGTTGCATGATTATAATATTTCAATTTTTAGGAATATTAATTAAGAAATTATAAATTAAATATGTTATTAAAATAAATTTGTACGTTGAAATTACTTAACATTTGCCTGATTCACCCTCATTTTAAAAATGTATATACCTATTTGGCTACTCAATGGAGGTTTGAAGGGCAGGCATTTTCACAAGAGTAATCTCGGAGACTGTATACTGTATACATCGACTGTGGCAATGTGTATATACCGTGGTATTAGCATGACGGATGGAAAGATTGGGCGATTGATCAATTTATGCATAGGGTAGGTATATATGTTACAGGGAATCTGTGCAACTCGGGATTTCATGAAATCCCTAAAATGTTCATGGATTTCACGTTAGGTTAAATCGTGATATTTTCGTTAGTTTTAACGAAAATATCACGACTTAACCTAACCAATCGTCAAGGGCGTACAGTTGATCTAATCGGGCATTCAATCTTTTTCCCGTTGGTTTAGCGAAAAGCTGACTTAGTCTGCGAGTAGAAGCTGGTCAGTACAAGCTCAATGACTCGACTCCATTTCTCCAAAACAGAGTCACCGCTTTCTCGTTTTCTTTTTACGTTATTGTGGACGTATATATATACAAGTAATATATATAGTAAATACTCTATAAGTCGGACTATATAGGGCTCTAGCCAGTCCGACTCATTGAAAAGTCCGACTCATCGCGAATTACCTTAATTACTACCCCTATTTACCCCTAAAGAAGCATAAATACTCTCTAACCTTTTAAGTTTCATTAGTGAGAGTCTAATACAATGTTCAAAATAAACATTAAAAACAATAAAACTGTTTCACTTACCGTTGCTGGAATTATTTTGAGCGCGAAACAAAAAATTTTATTGTTTACCTTTTCATACAATGTAGTATTAAAAAAACACTTCACTTGGTGAAAGAAACAAAATAATAATGGCACTTGACATAGGAAATAAAATGCTTCTCTCAGTAAAATAAACAAAAGAATAATAGCACTTGACAGAGGACGAGTCCGACTCATCCCGAATTCCGACTCATCGAAGCCCGACTCATCGAAGCCCGACTCATCGAAGCCCGACTCATCGAAGCCCGACTCATCGAAGCCCGACTCATCGAAGCCCGACTCATCGAGTGTATATATATTATATATATATATATATATATATATATATATATATATATATTATGGAAAAACTATACGCACTCACAACATGGTATCATATGTGGTACATTTATTTCATAATTAAATATAAATTATTAATTAATTGAATTAAATATCTATACAAAATTGCCTCGGGATTGGCGACATAGCTATTGGGAATGAAATAATTGAATTGCCATACGTACAAAGAACCTGTATGTATGAATCAGCCTCACATAGCAACAAGAAAACTCAATTTATTGTTTAGTCTACCACAGAGAAGTAGACCAAACAAAATTTTGCTAGATCGGCAAATAATAATGAAAATACAAGCGAACCAAGGAACGGCTCTCAGGGCTGTTTATGTTACAGCGAAGCTTTAAACAGGGAGGATGTCTTTGTCCCCCCTAAAGTTCTGAGTGAATTCCTTATAATAAACCACAGGATAAGCCTATACCTAAGTGTTTATATTATATTAATTACATAAAGTTAATTCGTCGCGAAACTCGATCGTGGCGGCCCTACACCGAAGATGATCGTAACGCCCTCCATCGAAGCAAACAAAGACCCAGCAAAAATAAGGTGAGGCAAATTATTTTCATTCTAATATACTGTAGGTCGCGCAAATCCCGACGCTAGAATTACCGTAATCAATATAAATATAAAGAGGTCCTTTAAAGACCTACATATTCATAACTCTCTAACGAAAAAGCATAGGGCTTTTGTCGGTAACCCTCCACTGAAGTCTGCTGGAAATTTCCAACGGATGAGGGCACAGGCAATCAACCCATAGCCCTATATAGTTTTTACACATGGTGGCCCTGTGTATGGGGAACTAACCCCTCTACAATTTACACTGACACGCAATGGCTAGGTTTAGCTCATTAGGCCTAACCCCAATTTCAACCGTAACCCCACTATAGTTTTTTCATATGGTGGCCCTGTGTATGGGGAACTAACCCCTCTACAATTTACAGACACGCAGTGGCTAGGCTTAGCTCATTAGGCCTAACCCCAATTTCAACCGTAACCCCACTATAGTTTTTTCATATGGTGGCCTAAGCAACTGGGAACCGATTCCTTTACCTTTACACTAACCGAAAACAAAGGCTTGTTCATTTAACAGGCATAACTTATTTTAGGTCCTAAAAAAATAGGCCCGCAACATTAAGCCTATTTAATAGGTCCTACTCTTCAAACTCAAAACTAAGCCTTGTTAATTTAACAGACTTAACTCATTTGAGGTCCTATAAAATAATAGGCCCAAACATAAGCCTACTTGGTAGGCCCAACAAATAGGCCTATTTAGTAGGCCCACCTAACTTTACCTTACATAATAGGCCTACCTCTTAAAGTAGGCCTTACTCTTTACACTCAAGGCCTATCCTAATTAAAAACACAATTTATAAGTGAACATGTGGTGTAGGTTATAAAATTTATTTCAGCAATTTAACTTACTCATAAGACTCATTAACATCACAAAATTCGACTCAGACCTGTAACATCACAAAATTCGACTCGAACTGTAACATCACAAAGACCTAAAGCAATTGCACGAATTCAAACCTACACCCACCTAACACCTATTTCAAACCCTATTTGACATATAGGCATACCAAGTCCTATTTGACATATAGGCCCAACCTATTCCGAAGTCCTATTTGACATATAGGCATACCAAGTCCTATTTGACATATAGGCCCAACCTATTCCAATTCCTATTTGACATAGGCACCAGGTCCTATTTGACATATAGGCGCGACCTATCCCAAGTCCTATCTGACATATAGGCATACGAAGTCCTATTTGACATATAGGCGCGACCTATCCCAAGTCCTATCTGACATATAGGCATACCAAGTCCTATTTGACATATAGGCATACCAAGTCCTATTTGACATATAGGCCCAACCTATTCGAAGTCCTATTTGACATAAAGGCATACCAAGTCCTATTTGACATATAGGCCCAACCTATTCCGAAGTCCTATTTGACATATAGGCACACAAGTCCTATTTGACATATAGGCCCAACCTATTCCAAGTCCTATTTGACATATAGGCCCAACCTATTCCAATTCCTATTTGACCAATATAGGCCCAACCTATTCCAATTCGACATATAGGCACAACCTATTACAGACAAGGCTTGATATAAGGGTCTCAAATGCAACGTTTGAGGATCTTTACTCAGCCAAATTGATTAACCTAATCCAAAACCCAAAAATAAAACCCTATAACAAAATACACATTTACACACATACGTACGGTACAGTATATAAATATATACATACGACTTCAAACATCCAATTCTTCTTTTAAAAGAAGAAACACAACAGATTTCATCAACAGACACATACATTCCTTGCAAACAGATTGGATTCCTTCAAAACCCCAAAACCTTCCAGACCTACCTGTAGGATACACAACATTTACTCATTCATAACTACTGGTATTGACTTCATTGGAGTGGTGAATCCAAGTTTTGAAGACCAACTGGATTCGGAGGAATGCAACACACACACACACACACACTACTCTTTCCATGTGTCTCAAACACAACAACCTGTCTAAACATAACCAAGGATCGGAGAGTAAAAGCTTTTATTGCTGCGCTCTGATTCTGTGCACATAATTTTGTGCCAAAATTATATGGTTAGACAGTGACACGTACAAACAAACTACTCTACTCCAAAGGGCTGATGGCCTACCCTTGGCCATAGCCCAACAAATTCATCAAAGGGCTGATGGCCTACCCTTGGCCATAGCCCAACAAATTCATCAAAGGGCTGATGGCCTACCCTTGGCCATAGCCCAACAAATCATCAAAGGGCCTTGGCCTACCTTGGCCATAGCCCAACAAATTCATCAAAGGCTGATGGCCTACCTTGGCCATAGCCCAACAAATCATCAAAGGGTCTTGGCCTACCTTGGCCATAGCCCAACAAATTCATCAAAGGCTGATGGCATACCCTTGGCCATAGCCCAACAAATTCATCAAACGGCTGATGGCCTACCTTGGCCATAGCCCAACAAATTCATCAAAGGGCTGATGGCCTACCCTTGGCCATAGCCCAACAAATCATCAAAGGGTCTTGGCCTACCTTGGCCATAGCCCAACAAATCATCAAAGGGCTGATGGCCTACCTTTGGCCATAGCCCAACAAATTATCAAAACGGCTTGGCCTACCTTGGCCATAGCCCAACATATTCATCAAGGGGCTGATGGCCTCCTTTGGCCATAACCCAAACTACAGGGGTCTTGTGGCCTCCCTTGGCCACAGCCCAAACTACAGGGGTCTTGTGGCCTCCCTTGGCCACAGCCCAAACTACAGGGGTCTTGTGGCCTCCCTTGGCCACAGCCCAAACTACAGGGGTCTTGTGGCCTCCCTTGGCCACAGCCCAAACTACAGGGGTCTTGTGGCCTCCCTTGGCCACAGCCCAAACTACAGGGGTTTTGTGGCCTCCCTTGGCCACACCCCAAACTACAGGGGTCTTGTGGCCTCCCGTGGCCACAGCCCAAACTACAGGGGTCTTGTGGCCTCCCGTGGCCACAGCCCAAACTACAGGGGTCTTGTGGCCTCCCGTGGCCACAGCCCAAACTACAGGGGTCTTGTGGCCACAGCCCAAACTACAGAAGTCTTGTGGCCTCCCTTGGCCACAGCCCAAACTACAGGGGTCTTGTGGCCTCCCGTGGCCACAGCCCAAACTACAGGGGTCTTGTGGCCTCCAAAGGCCACAGCCCAAACTACAGGGGTTTTGTGGCCTCCCTTGGCCGCAGCCCAAACTACAGGGGTCTTGTGGCCTCCCGTGGCCACAGCCCAAACTACAGGGGTCTTGTGGCCTCCCTTGGCCACATCCCAAACTACAGGGGTCTTGTGGCCTCCCTTGGCCACAGCCCAAACTACAGGGGTTTTGTGGCCTCCCTTGGCCATAGCCCAAACAGGGGTTTTGTGGCCTCCCTTGGCCATAACCCAAACAGCAAGGGTCTTGAGGCCTCCTTTGGCCAGAGACCAAACAAAAAAAAAAGTCGTGGCCTCCCTAGGCCATAGGCCAAACAACACAAAACCAGTACAGGATTCGAACCCCCAAGCCCTCCAGATCTACCTGTGGAGGAGTAAATTTACTCCACTAAAACTACGGGTATTGACTAGTCTGAAGTGGTAGGAGGTTTGAATACAGTACAAACTCTTTCTAATTCTCCTAAATTAAATGAACAAATAACAAACGACAACAATGGGAACATTGAACCAAACAATTACACGAAAACACTTGGAATGCTTTGGTTTTTTAAAACAGAATTCCGAACACGATGACACTCTTTGCACAAAGAGTTATAACTTAAATCCAAATGCCGATACAAAAAGACAAGTGCTTTCAGAATCATCCAAAATTTTCGACCCCATTGGATTATATTTACCAGCAACCATAAGATCCAAAACCCTTTTGCAAGACTTATGGAAAAAGAAAATTGATTGGGATGAACCACTTTCAGTGGAAGACCAACTTCATTGGAAAAAATTAGCCACAGACTTGAGCAAAGTTCAAGACATCTACGTACCAAGATGTGCTGGCTACAGATTGAAATCTCAAACACTACACATTTTTACAGATGCCAGCACACAAGCTTACGGGTGTTGTGCCTATTTAACAAGTGAAAATGAAAGTAACTTGGTTTATTCAAAGGCAAAAGTGGCACCCTTAAACCAAAAGAAAACTGTACCACAACTTGAATTATTAGCTGTCTCATTGGGAGTTAAAACAGCAGACTTTCTTTCACAAGTGTATAAAGAAGTTGACATAACAAACATTTACTTAAGGACACACAGTCAAATTTGTCTAACATGGGTGACCAACACAGATACAACTTCTTGCAAAAATATATTTGTGAAAAACAGACCAACAGAAATCAAAACTGCAAACACAAACCTTGGTATCAAATTTAGGTACATAAAAACAAGAGAGAATCCTGCAGACTTTTTGACAAGAGGGCTCTCTTACAAGCTGTTGAAAACAAAAAAAATCTGGTATGAAGGGCCCGAATGGCTAACATGTGAGGATCTTTGGCCAGCCAAAGTAGTTAACCTCACACTCAACTCTACAACAACTGAAAAGATCACTGAGGACAAACCTATATTTGACTATCACCTTTATTCAGACCTCAACAAACTCTTGAGAATTACAGTCTATTGCTGCAAGTTTGTCAATAGCTACCTTCTCAAACACTGTCCTCAGAAGGACTTTTCTAACTTAATAGAAACTGCAACAAAACACTGGCTCAAACAGATACAAGCTTCAGAATTTGACAAGGAGTTGAAGTATCTTAGGTCCAGTAACACATTAAACAAAGGAATTCCTTCACTTGTCATGGATCTAAATCTGTACCTGGATACAGAGGGTCTGATAAGGTGTAAAGGAAGACTTAACAAGTCAACTTTGACTTACAACTCTAAGTACCTAATTCTTCTTCCAAGGAGAAATCACTTCACAAATCTCATCATCAGGGATACCCACAACAAAATACACCACATGGGGGTCCCACAAAACCTGACAGGCCTCAAAGAAAGACTGCTTTGAAAGCCAGAAAACTTTTACAAGAAAAAATTAAAACTGGTGACTAATAAACCTTACACAAATTGAGCAAAGTTAAAATGCTTAATAACCATACTTTAATTCCATAAATTTCCTATACCTAAAGGGAGTCAAACTGATTGACATAACTTTAACTAAACGTGAGAAGTTGGCCTCTTGAACTTTTATATTTAAATAGGTCTTGAGTAACCGCTCTCTTCCTAAATTCCTATTTCATTCTTTTCAATCCATTTCACATGGTTTAAAACACAGTTTATCAAAAAATTTGATCTACAACATGCAAATTTTTCTCCGGCCCCCCTCCCCCAGTATATGGAAAAACTATACGCACTCACAACATGGTATCATATGTGGTACATTTATTTCATAATTAAATATAAATTATTAATTAATTGAATTAAATATCTATACAAAATTGCCTCGGGATTGGCGACATAGCCTATTGGGAATGAAATAATTGAATTGCCATACGTACAAAGAACCTGTATGTATGAATCAGCCTCACATAGCAACAAGAAAACTCAATTTATTGTTTAGTCTACCACAGAGAAGTAGACCAAACAAAATTTTGCTAGATCGGCAAATAATAATGAAAATACAAGCGAACCAAGGAACGGCTCTCAGGGCTGTTTATGTTACAGCGAAGCTTTAAACAGGGAGGATGTCTTTGTCCCCCCTAAAGTTCTGAGTGAATTCCTTATAATAAACCACAGGATAAGCCTATACCTAAGTGTTTATATTATATTAATTACATAAAGTTAATTCGTCGCGAAACTCGATCGTGGCGGCCCTACACCGAAGATGATCGTAACGCCCTCCATCGAAGCAAACAAAGACCCAGCAAAAATAAGGTGAGGCAAATTATTTTCATTCTAATATACTGTAGGTCGCGCAAATCCCGACGCTAGAATTACCGTAATCAATATAAATATAAAGAGGTCCTTTAAAGACCTACATATTCATAACTCTCTAACGAAAAAGCATAGGGCTTTTGTCGGTAACCCTCCACTGAAGTCTGCTGGAAATTTCCAACGGATGAGGGCACAGGCAATCAACCCATAGCCCTATATAGTTTTTCATATATATTATATATATATATATATATAATATAATGTAAAGAACGACGCTTGTGTAGAATTGTGTTCCGCACAAGATGAGGAGGAAGAACGAGCACATAAAAAATGAGGTACCTCCCAGGAATCGAACCTGGGATCATCCAATTGCCGGTCGGATATATTAACCACTACACCAAGGACCTTGTGTGGCTTAGTATAGGCCAAACGGCTAAAACGTTAGATATTAGGGTGAAAGAGCATAAATATGCGTGTAGAACAGCAAATAATTCTAATGCATTGTTTAACCATATGTATAAATGTAATCATAGTATTAAGTGGGATAGTTCTAAAGCTCTCGTTAAAAACACAGATATAATCGAAAGGAATATTCTAGAATGTGCATTTATCCATTTTAAAACTAATTTCAATAACAGTATGAGAATGTATAAACTGACAATATCCTGTTAAAATACCTTTTGCCTCTAATCAGCTCTTCTTAATCTTGTGTTAATCTTTGTTTTTCTGTCCCGTTGTATATATTTTTGGTCATCTTACCTCCACCCTTCATTCCCTGACGAGATGTACTTCTGAATACACGAAAGGTCTTGGAATAATTTTTCTTTTTCTTTGTGGGTTTGCATTATATATATATATATATATATATATATTAGGGTGATTCAAAAAAATCAAAGTTTTTTTTTTAATTGTTCAACCTGTATTTTTGTTCCCTATGACAAAAAAGTAGTGTATGCCAAATTTGGTGAATTTTAAGTAAAATTTACTATGTGCTACCAGGCGTCAAAGTTTCCCTCTTTTTCAATTTGTTTGTTTTTACAACTTATGATTTTATGTTTAATTGTTTATATTTCAGAATTTTTAATTAATGGTTTATATACTAGCTTGCTTTTAATTGTTGCTTGGAACTCGTAATTTTGAGACCAATTAATCGATTATGGAAAGATTATGGAAAGATAAACTGGAAAACTTATTTGACATTGCTCATGAGAATGCTATGCAGCTTATAAAAATAGATAAGAAATTCTTGAAAATGCAACGTGAGAAAGGACGTCATGGAAAAATGGGTACCATTGATAAGGCTGTTGCTAAAAAAGAGCAAAGAGCAGCAGAAAAGCAACAACGTTATGAAAAGAGGAAAGCAGAAGAAGAGCTCAAAAGAAAGAAGAGTGAAGAGGCTGTCATACTCACCAGTACATCATCAGAATCAGAGGAGAGTAAAAGTGATGAATCTGGTTTCTGTGCTGCTCAACCTTCAACATGGAAAAGTAAGGTTGGCAAACGTAGAAAATTGTTTGATGATAAATTATTAGGAAGTCTTGATGTTGCAAAATTGAGTGACAGAAATGCGTCTCTTTTTAATGCAAACAATCAGACATCGCTTGAATGGGACATCTGCGAACAAATAAAATGCATGTGTTTCAATACAACGGCAGCCAATACTGGTCCTAGAAATGGTGCAGCTATTCTTCTACTGTAGAACAAAAATTCGACAACGATTTATTGTGGCTGGCATGTCGACACCATATATTTGAAATTATGCTGGAAGCTGTTGTTTCAAAGTCTTTATCACCATCTTCTGGCCCAGATATTAGTCCTTTTTAAGAAGTTCAGAGAAAAATGGTCAAGCATTAATAAGGAGGACTACGAGACAGCATTATCAGATCCAGATATCTATGAAAATATTCATGACATCAAAGATGACATAATTATATTTGCAACAAATCAACTAGATACATTCCAACCAAGAGACGATTACCTGGAACTATTGCAGTTAACAATTATTTTTTTGGGAGGTGAACCAAAGGTGGAATCAAATTTAAACATCCAGCGGGACTTCATCGGGTTAGGTGGATGGCCAAAATTACATATTCATTAAAAAATGTTATGTTCAAATCTCAGTTCAAAATTTCAGTAAAAGACAAAAAAGGGCTAAAAGACATCTGCCTATTTGCTACTCGGTTATATGTAAAGGCATGGTTTACAGCTCCTGTGCCATCTTGCGCGCCTCGTCTTGCTCTGGAATTACTACAGAATCTTGTAGTCTACAAACAAATAAATGACACAATTGCATTTGTTACTATTAAAAAACTGTTAGGTCACCTCTGGTACCTATCAGAAGAACTGGTAGCCTTGGCCTTTTATGATGATGAAGTGCCTACTGAAACGAAAAACAAAATTGTAAAGGCCTTGCAAAATACAACAGAAACTCTTCCTGCAAAACGGGCTTTTCTAGAACCTGCACTTATTCCAACGAAGAAATTAGAAGATTTTGTCATCAAATACTCAAAGATTCTTTACAATAACAGAATTTAGTTCAAAATTTTTACTCAAAGATGCTAAAGAATGGCATAATGATGAAGAGTATAACTCCGCTAAGAAATCTAGCAAACAGTGGAAAGTCGTGAATGATATAGCGGAAAGAGGAGTAAAATTAATGGATGAATATAATAAAATACTAACACATGACGAAGATCAAAAACAATTCTTGCTACAAGTAGTGAAAAACTACAGGGCTGTTTACCCTGATAGAAAGAAAGAAACATTGATGAAGTAAGGACAGCTAATGTCTCAAATATCATGCTAGTTTAATTATGCATGCTTGTGGTTATGGTAGGACCTACGGGGAAGCTTTCCACATTAAAAAAAAGCAATGCGCCTTGTACTGTACCCCCTGGGTGGTGTGGAAAAATTTGACAATTTGAGTCGTTCTGTCAATTTTTAATTGCTGGTAGCAACCCCTAAAAATTAAAAATTTGCTAAAATATTTTAGGATAGTTGTTTTCATGCTGAAATGAACCATTTAAAGGGTTGAACACATTAAAATCTAAAAAAAAATTTTTACCCCCATATTTGAATCACCCTAATATATATATATATATATATATATATATATATATATATATATATATAATCTGCAGATCATATTATGTGTATGTACAGTTGCCCGCATATGTAATGTTCCTCGCCTCACAGGCAACTCCGTACCTGTGGGAAACGCCGCAGTGTTAGTCAAAGTAACCCCAACTAGAGGAAGGTGGGGTGGAGGGAGGACAACCTAGTGCAACAACATAT